>WBNO01022615.1:0-78196 GCA_013400575.1 Peucedramus taeniatus
TGATAAATGATAATGTATTTTTATGCAATTAACTGCATAGTGAGCAAATAATGGCATAACTAGCAAAAAGAAAGCAAATTGATGTTCTAAACTGGTATATGTATACATACACATTTAATATCTTACAAACAGTCCAACCTTTATTATCAATGAAGACATAG
This sequence comes from Peucedramus taeniatus, assembly GCA_013400575.1. Taxonomy (NCBI): domain Eukaryota; kingdom Metazoa; phylum Chordata; class Aves; order Passeriformes; family Fringillidae; genus Peucedramus; species Peucedramus taeniatus. The sequence continues at coordinate 162 of WBNO01022615.1, forward strand.
CCATCAAAGCGATCTCTAAAAAGAAGGATGTCCTCAGGATTTCTAAAGTTAATGTATGCTCTTGAGTAGAGATGAGGATAAAGGCTGCAACAAGAAATTTTATGTTACTTATTATTCTTTTCAGGGCTAGGGAAGACAAAACCAGAAGGACCACACGGTAATTCTCATCTTCTTTGAGAAACTGCTACCTTAAGCAGCCTTTACATTTACATATCTAATGATATATATATGACAAAAAGTAACAGAACATCAGAGTTCTGTATGCAGCTGTGAAATTTATTCTGAACTAAGACAAATACTTCCAGTTTATTTTGTCCCCCTAAATTGCAGAGCATACAGTTTCAATTGTGCAGGATCAAAACTTTAATATTTCCCAATTTAAGAGATATGAATAATAGCAGTGCTTTTGGGGAACTTCTTGGGCATACTAAGAAAAGTCTTGTGTCATGAAAAGGAAAGGTTAAGTAAAAGACTGCAGTGAAGAGGCAGCTTCCAGGCTGTCACTGTTTTTAAATAAATGTACACCTTTAAGAGAGAATAAAAAACCTAGTAGTTGGCAACATAATCCACTGAATTATACACAAATAAATAAACTCCATCAGACATCCATGTGTTATCAATGTACATGCAATGTCTAGTTGTGACCAACAGTTGCTGTGAAAATCCAAAGCACAGCAAAATAAACAGGTACTTAAAATAATTCTGATTCTTCAAGAATTTATTGGCATAGATCTCACTCCATGGGTAAATGTTTAATGTGCCTGATAAAAACCTCAGAGCTGGCACACCACAACCACGATGAAACGGAGGTAATTTAATGAATTAGAACCCATCAGCTAAGTTATTGTGAGTCATGGCATGTACATGTTTTAAACTCCTGCAGCTGTTATATATAAGTCAGTTTGTATTAACTGACTTAATGATGACTACACATTACATCATGTTTCTGAACCAATCTTAACACAAGCCCATATCTTTAAAATACCTTTAATTCTGTAATTCCAATAGTTCATAATTCCACTGTCACCTATGGCCTGTCTTCAGACCAACTTGCTACTGGCACCAGGAGACAATAAACACACACAGCTGCAATTGTATTTCAATCCCATAGCTCTTTCAAAATCAGATTTCACAATGAGTGAGAAAGAGCAAAAATATGGATTGGATCACAGGATCCATGCGTGTGGCTGCTCAAAGCAACGCTGCTCCCAAGTATTTTTTTCTTTTTGAAATATGCATCCATATGGATTCCACTTACAGTGTTAGGAGGAGACTATAAAGAGCACCAATGGTTTTGTACACTCACAAATTTTGTGTTTGATCCTGTAGCCAGAAGAAATGTTAAAAAAACAAAACAACCTAGAGGGCTTTTTTCATTTAGCTGCTTTGCAAATATCAGCTATGAAGTATTTCTACAGCTTAGAGAGATAAACTAGTTCCAAGGAAAAGTGGAAGAGCCATTTTATCCATATATACCCAGTATATTTTGACATTCTGGGATAGGAAGAGCATCATGTGAATGGTAAGTGGGTAACTGCAAAAACACCTGCTAGGGCATGGCCAGGCTGAAAGATGCTATAGCATGGCTGTAGAGTTATCACCAAGATTCAAAACAGATATAAAACCACAGATTTCTTCTCATCGATTTCAAAGAAGACAAAATTTAACACTTTTCATAATTACACAGAGTTAAAAGATGTATTTTAAAATGCGTAAGTAAAGGAGGGAATTTTATTGTGGCAATCTAGAGCTGTACTGGAAGCAAAGTTTCTGTGCTGCCTAATGGCTACAAGAGTAAAAGTCTCAGAAAACTGGGGCTACCATAAAGAAGGAAACTTCCTTCTCTGTCATAGCAACAGGACTATTCTTATGTTTCATGTGCTTTGAGGTTTAAATTAAATGAGGCCTGACATTAGACTAATATGATTGTACACTTGAAGTGCTAAATATACATCAGACAAAAGCAGGAATCTTGAGGGAGCATTATTTTTCATTCCAGTTATTATTACCTGAGATTGATTAGTCCCTAGTCTAAATAACTACTCTACTGTTCTTTCCATCTTCAGCTTTTGTAAAATACTAAAACTTTCTACAGATTAAAGACTGTTACTTTGAGAAGGGTCCACTCCTAGATCACTGTGGCACTTCTCTGCCTCACTGCACAGCAAGCAGCTTTATCATGCAGTTGGATTTTTTTTCCCCGTAGGAACTTAGAACCTTATGGTAAGACACACTGTGAAACAGAACTGAAAATACAAAGGCTTGCTCCTTCCTTGTTTCCTTTAGCTGGTATATCAATGCCATCTCTTTCACCTGCTTTGACAACATAACCTTTTCCTGGTACACAACATAATATTTTTCTAGCTTTTTCAGCTTAAACAGAGCAAATATCTTTTAAAATGGAGGAACATTTGCTATAGTTATTAAGCATTCATTAGTAAGAAAGAACTGAGTCTGTATAAACAGGACTCTGGAAAACAGATTTAGAATTTACCTTGCAAGTAAGGGGTCTAGTGTTGTTGCTATACATTATTAACATCTTCGAGAACTTCACACACATCAGCAGAAACATGCAACAATATAAAAGCATGGTTGAGCACAGCTGGATGTTGATGTGCAGCACAATAACACAGCACTGTCTGTCCATTACTGATGCTATGTATAGGGTAAAAGGTTGCAAAAACAGAGCTGTGACAACACTTCTCTGATGGAGCCACTTCTACAAGAGTTGGTTCTCATATGCGTGTCAACCCACCCACATGAGTGTTTCAAACCCTTGTCTTAGGCTTCTTACTCAGCAAAGTGTGCAGTATGCCTAAAAAAGTGAGTAAAATTAACATTCTAGGTGGGAAGCTAACTAAACCTAGCAAATTTGAAATACTTAGCACTGGCTTGCATATATATCACTTTTACTCTAGGTTTCAGACACATGACTTCCAGCAGCTACTCCCCACCCTGGATTATGCCTTTACCTATCCTTTCAGAACTCAACAGCAGGGTCATGCAGCAAAGAATGCACCGGGCTTCACAGGGCTGCAGGCACTCTGAGGCTAACAACCCCTCCTAGGAAGAAACACTCTTGTACTTAGTATTTACCAGTTACTGGCTAAAATACTCTTCAGGATTTTATCTTCCAGCTGAGTCCTACAGAAGGGCTAGTGAACTCTGTGTGTCTCCTCCTTTTTACAAGTATTTACCATCACAGATTTCATTCAGGATCTGAAATTCAGTTTTATCATCCAAGAGCTGGTTCCATTTTGCCATATGTGTGCTGTCTATAATGCTGCTTTCCATACGTATAATGTTTTGGACAGATGCACTGCACATGTCAGCACTTGGAGCAATCTCTATGGAAATAACCCAGATGAGTCTGAGTGTACACATTTATTCATTCCAACACACTGTATCTTTTTTCTTTTTCTGTTCTGCATTCAAGGATATTTAGTCTTTCAGGGTACATTTATTTCTGTAACAGTCTATAATCTCTTTAAGGCCTTATTTTTCTAGCAACTTTAATAACAAACACATTCTAAATGTTTACTTCTTCTACAAAGTACCTTTCAACACAGTTGCGTAAAAAGATTGATATATAGGAACATAATTTTAAATAGTTATTTATAGTTTAAACAGCAACATATTAACAATAAAAAACAGCTATCTCATCTTAGTAAAATACTTATCAACTCATGAATCATGGTGGGCATTTATAAAATATATACTTACATGTATATATAGAGCTCTACAACTAAGTTTTGGAGAGTCAAGTAACTCCTCCACCCATTCATACAGTAAACTCATCATCAACATTGTCATGTCAAGCTAAAATCCCCTGGCCTTCATCCTTGTCATCCTCTGTGGTCATTTGCATAATGGGTGGAACTGGCACAATTTCAAATAAGCTTAATCTTTCCTTTTTACAGCTATAAATGAGCAGTTTGCCTGGCAGAGGAAGCAGAAACACTAGAGTTGTGTCAATCAAAGCCTGTCAATTATTTCACCCAGTACACAGTAGTGGTGGTTCCCTTGAAGCTCTAAAGGCACTGCCCCTTCAGCACTGCAATTCCTGGGTGCAAACCTACATCCTACAGTGTTAATGCTGTTTAGCTACAATAATCCTGAGCACAACGTTGGGAAGAAGTTATGGAGGGAAAAGGAGGAGTGCTCTTTGGAAGAGCTTTATCAGTCTGTGATACATGGCATGGCACTAACTATTTGAACTGTTTTCATGCGAGCAAGGCTTGTGTTCATATTCCTTTCATAACCTCACAACACCATCAACAATTCCTGGCACTCAGCACTCAATGCCAGTCCAGAGATATTACCCAAACCCTGAAGGGCCAGAGATCAATCACTTGACTAGTGATTAGTCAAAGGTTTAGAATAGGCTCAGAAATCTTTACTAGTAGACAAAAAGGAAAGAGTGTCTGGAAAAAATAGTTAATATTTGAAGTCTGAGTACACAGTAGTCTGTCAAGAAGGCAGAGTCTGTATTATCATCTATAAACAGTGTTTTGTTTGCATTTTGATGTCAATACACGAGAGAAAATAAATGTAATGCAGTGAATCAGATGAATCTGAAAAATTAACAAAACACAAGTCACTTTCTGAAATTATTTTACTGGAATGGATATAACTGAAAAAAATTAAAATTACATTAATCATATGAAATTTGAAAAAAGTTTTATAACTTGCCTATAATAGGGCATTGTAAACTTAAAGATAACACTTATAAGAATATTATAAAGATTACAAAAAAAGAGAAACTGGAGTTGATAAGCATATCTTTGTTTTGTCCTCTAGGATGAATTATCTTGGAAATAAAAACATAGAAACGGCTACAGTTAGACCTCTCTAGTGCCCTTACCAACAGCAGCTAATAGAGAATGCCAAGAGAAGATTTATTAAAAAGGGGAAAATGTACAAATACTTCACTCAGTTCATAATTGCAAGCATCTGCAGCCTAAGGACTTTGTAGGGACTTTGTAATACCAAACTTGTAACTTGTATTTAATAGATTTTCATAGATAAATATTTGTCTAAGTAAGTATTTGTCTAACTGCTCCTGACCCATTTCCAACATTCATCATTCATGGCATGAATTTCTGACAAATTCTAAAATCTGAATGAGCTTATAGAAACTTCTGTGATGTTACACAGGACATGATTAAACTGAGATGTTACAGCTCTTAAGGAAACTTGTCTGCTTCTGCATCAAAGCATCTCCATGCCCCTTTCCCTTTCCAACAGATCCTCTTCACTGAGTAGCTTCTTCAAATCCTTCTCATTGGGTGACATGACAGTTCTTTTCATCTTCACGTTTTTGTTATCACTGAATTCTCCAGATTGCTTGCCACTATGCACATGGTACAGGATCTAGAAAAAGCTATTCAGTGAAAGACAGAGAAAAAAAATCCCACCTTGTCCTGTAGCTTTTCCTGTTAGCTGGAATGAAGACACATGCACAGAGTTTGCTGAAATCTTGTGAACTGTTCATAACATGACAGACTACGGCAATGTAATGCCTTTTACTCAAAAAGTGTTCTTTGCTGGGTAAGAGAAGACTGAGATTAACCTTGATTAGACTTTTACTTTCTGAAAGTTTATTGTATATTCCTGAGTGGGTAATGTAAAGAGATGACTCATAAAAAGATTTACATGGGTATATGTCAGCATTTGAACAAAGCGGACAAAAGAGGCAAGGTGATCTTGAGCCAGTCAAAAAACAAATAATCAGCCAAGACAACACTGCAGAATGGCAGTGAAATACCCGTGTAAGCTGTGTAGTTTGCTGAAGGAAGCTGTAGCCATACAAACCTAGTAAAGATAAACCCATTCTGAAAAAATACATATTTTGTCTGAAAACACATTTTTTGAAAAGCAGGATGAAGAAAAATGGAGCGAGTACAAAACATTTTATGCTGAAAAAGTCAGACTTAAATGAATTTTTTTTAGTGAGTTTAGATTTGTGACGGCAGAAGAGAACAACATAACAAGTAACAGCGTGAGAGAAAAAACAGTATCTTCCACTGGTAACCTGCCATAAATGCAATTAAACGAGTGAACAGCAAGATTTTTGAGTAATCCAAATTTCATCACAAAGGAGAGACAATGAAACTTTATATATGCAACTATTGTCAGTGCCTTCTCTTTTCTAAAGAGGCTGACTCCTTAAATTCTTATGCAAACTTTTCTGGAAAATTAAAATTGGATTTTTTTAAACTGTTAATTGGCATTTGTGCATCTAACCAAGTGAGAACTGACACTCTTCTTCAGAGAATTGTTGGTTTGCCTTTGGTATTTTCCTCTTATCAAATGAACAGTGGGGAAAGAAGCTTTAAAGAGGCCCATTTGGATACAGATGACAAAGTTCAGAATAGCAATGTAAAGTACTACAAAGATTTCCAACCAGAGTAAGTTCTTCTCTTTCCTCACATCACATCCTTTGTTGTTTTAACAGAAAAGCTGAAGTACCTACTATTTTGTTGCTGCACTCATGTGCAAATACCTAGGTCAGAAATTGTCATAATTTCTCTAAATAAACATTAATTTCTTCTTGATTGTGAAACTTGACTGAGAGAACCCCTGACTGCAAAATCTGGTCGGCAATAGAGTCGGCATCCCTCTGTAGTCAGTAAAAGAATCTTGAGCCAGTGGATGGGTGATTCATCACACACTAAGATATGATAAGATGGATCTTATACTTCAGTTTTTCAGAACACATGAAGATTGAGCACACATGGTGTTTTGCTTCGCTTCTGGAAACTGATTTATTCAAAAGGGGATTGCATTTTACCACTGTGATACTGATACATAACTATACCAGCAATTCTGATTTAATTTAAATTAGCCAATACTTCTTTTTTTTTTACTTTTGCATGAGACAAAAATGAATAAAACTAGAATATTTTAAAAACTGCATGAAGCCCATAAAAATCCATGCAGGTAAATGAAGAAACTAAACTCAAATGGAAAACATGAAAACATTCTGTGATTGTTTGCCCCAGACTGAATCTTGCTCACCAATCAGCCAATTAAGCAGGCAGTTACAGTTTACCAATGAAGGAAGGTTAAAAGAAACATCAGGGTTTCAAATTACATTATGCCCTATTCATATAAAAAAAAAATCCACTTTAAAATCTCCAGTGTAAAGGAAAAGTGCAGGAATGCCATTGTCTCTGACTACAAAGCCAGCTTTCAGAAATACTTTAAGGAGTAGACTGAACTATTAAGGGACAATGACTTAAAACACGTTTTGTGGAGATGCCAGGGTGCTTGGTTGAGATGGAGTTGGTGAACTTTTAGTTGTGTGATGGCTAAACCTCTGATCTGATAAAGCACAGGGTGAATGATGGGCTGTGAGATAGGAACTGGATCCTGTGGAAAGGATTGTACCCCTTGTCATGCTAAGTTGTGCTTCCTGACACAAACCCCTGGGCTGTGGAGCTCCCCCTCCTCCTCCAGGAACTCGAGTGTGACCTGAGCAGGTTCATCTCTGCTGATGGGACATAACTGACTCAACTGCGCTGCTAGGATGGGCAGCTGAGCTGTCTTAGAAGGTGTCCCCATATCCACATTCTTAGATCAAGCTCCCCACCCCAAGGAGGTACCTGATTTCTATTTACCTGAACCCGAGTGAATATAGACCCAAGAGATGCTGTGTTCTGCCATCTTCTCCCCACCACTTTTTCAGGACTTCCCCCCCACTCCTCCTGCCAGATCTGGATCCAAGATTGTACAAGTCTTATTGCAGGACCTATGGGTGGTGAGATCCTCACACTCTTGTATTTTTCCTTTCTTTTGTGCTTCACACTCTTGTTCTTCTTCCTTTTTTTCCTTCTTTCCCCTTGTGTGATGTTTTTACACTTTCATATTGCAATGCTTTAATCTTATATTAGTATAAATAATAAACACCAAAACAGCTCCATACCCATTTTCCTTTGCAACCAAGTTGTTCTATAATAAACCCTATATTGTTTATTTACAAATACTGATCATTCAGTGTTGTTTCACACTAATGTGCCCCAAGGGATCTAGCAACAAGAACCTGGGTTATCCCCATCTTCTGAGGTAGGCCATAATAGTAACTCAACAAAAATAATAAAAAGAGGAAAAACGTGATTTGGAAGGTCCCACGTACCTTGATTAGGTTTTCAGCACCTGAAAACCTACAGAAACAGCTCATCCTCACCTGGGATCAGCAGTGCAAAACTCAAAATAATCATGGGCAGGTAGAGGATGCAGCTGTTCCTCCAGTTGCTCCTTGGTTAGACAAGGAGGAAGCCTTCGAATAACCACCTGCATATATAAAAAGAAATGGAGATTTAAATTTGATCTAAATACTGTAGAAACAGATGGCACAAATTCCCTGACTCAGTTCCTGCAATTGTTTTGAAATTGTAGGATAATTGAGATATTCTGATGAACAGCCTGAGAACCATTGCAATTTAATCAACCTAAAAAATAGATATTGATTATATAAAAATTTTAAAGTATCTCTAAAAAATGATTTAAAGTAGCTTTTAAGTCTTGTTAGGGCAGCATTTCAGTGTAATAGGTTTCTGTGTCCAGTTGCTCCTGGCAGGGGTTTTTCAGGGCAGCCTCTGAGAGGATGCTGGGGCTGCCCAGTGCTGAGTGCAGCCAGCTCCAGTGGATCCACCCCAGGGCACAGATGAGCCCCTTAAGCCAAGACAGTGATGACTCTGGGAAAGGCATTTAAGAATGGACAGGAAAGGTAGCACAGCAGTGGGCGAGACAGAGGAGTAAGTGGGGGGAAAAAAGTGTAAGACACAGCCCTGCAGACAAACAGGAAAGGCGAAGGAGGGGAGGAGGTGCTCCAAGTGCCAACGCAGAGTCCCTTGAAGAAGATCATGATGAGGCACACTGCTCCCCTACATGCCATGAAGGACCACAGTGGAGAAGACATCCAGCTGCAGCCCATGGGGAACCCCATGCCACAGCAAGTGGAGATGCCCTGAAGGGTCCTGCAGCCCGTGCAGAGGAGCCCACACTGGATCAGGTTTATCCTGAAGACCTGCAGCCCATGAAGGAGACTCATGCTGCAGCAGGTCATGAACAACTGCACCGCGTGGGAGGGACCCTTCTGCAGCCCTTCATGAAGGACTGTATCCCATGGTGTCCCATGTCAGACCCCCCATGCAGAGGAGGGAAGGAGCGTGAAGAAGAAGGAGCAGCAGAGAGGAGCTGTTATGTCCTGTCTGCACCCCCCATTCCTCACCCTTCTGCAGTGCTTCCATGAAGAGGAGGTTGAGCCTGGGAAGGAAGAGGGGTGATGGGAACATGTTTCAGTTGCAATCTTTTTTTTAAACAGTGTTCTCTAATTTTTAATTAGCCATTAAATAAATTAATTCTCTCCATGTTAGAACCATACTGTATCCTGAGTTAGAAGGGACCCACAAAGACCACTGAAGTCCCACTCCTGGCCCTGCCCCAAGAATCACAGCATGTGTCTGAGAGCGTTGGCCAAATGCTTCTTGAACTGTCAGGTTTAGTGCTGACCATTTTCCTGGGGAGCCTGTTCCAGTGCCCAACCACCCTCTGGGTGAAGAACCTTTTTCTATATGCAACCTAAACCTCCCCAGACACAGCTCTGTGCCATTCCTTCACATCCTGTCACTGGCCACCAGAGAGAAAGCCTGCCCCTCCATTTTCCTTTGTGAGAAAGCTGTAAGTAGCTGCTATGAGGTCCTCCCTCAGCGGTATCAGTTTTTCTTGTGATGACACTTTGTTTTTTCCATCATACCTTATTCCTGGGTCTTGCTGAGGGAGGAGTCCAAGAGCATCCGGCTGGAGGTCAGCCACCCAGAGTCAACCCACTACAGCCAGCTAAACTGCCCAATAATAAAGGCCAGGAAACTGTGTAGAAACCTCTGGCTGAATGACGCCAGCACACAAAGCAGTAAAATGGCCATCAAGCTTCAGGCAATCTGTTTTAATTTCTGAGTACTTTAATATCTGAATTTAACTTTACTGAGCTCTGAGTTATAGTCATTTTCAGTGCTTCAGTTTTTCAATTAAAAAAACACCGGGAACAAATCAAATCCCACAGTACTCAAAGACTCAGAGAATTGCCAGGGTTGGAAGGGATCTCTGGTCCAACCCCCCCATACCACGGCAGTCACCTAGAGAAGGTGCCACGGGAACATGTCCAGGTGGGTTCTGAACGTCTCCAGACAGACTCCGTGACATCCTTGGACAACCTGTTATAGCCTGCAAGCATTATTTGAAAGGTGCTCGAAAAAAGACGGATAAGAGAGATGTGTTCTTGCCCTTGACAGAACCTGCTTTGCCACAGCAATAGCCAGCCTTGACTTCACAACTAAAGGTGAAATGATTTCCAGCGCTGACGCTGGGGTCTCCCAATACTCCAGGGAATGAACACTCTCATTCTGCAGATGAAGAAACACCCGTTACAAACACACGAACCTCCCAAGATCAGGCTCGCTCTGTCTCCTCACTGCAGCCTCCCTCCCACCCTCTCCCATCTCCCACGGGAGCCGCCCCCGCCCCGATGCCCGCGCCGCGCTCGCGCCCCCTCACTTTGCTCAGCGCCGTTTTCTTCTCCTCCCGCTGTTTCCCCGGCGCCGGGTGAAGAGGCGGCGGCAGCGGGGACGGCGAGGACGGAGGCGGCGGNCCCGGTCCTGCCTCCCGCTCCGGGCGCATGGAGCCGCCCCGCCCGCAGCCGGGCGGAAACCTCGCGAGAACGGGTGGGCGGGATCTCGCGAGGCTCCCCCCGCCAGGCCCGGCGAGGAGCGGCGGCTCCGTTCCCGTTCCCGCTGGAACTCCGCAGGGCTCTCGATGTGCCGGTGCGAGGGGAAGACTCAGAAACGTGTCCATTTCCCTCCTCTCACGGCCTCGCCCTAAACTCACGGGTGCCTTGTCAGCCCGGCCTCAGAGCGGCTCAAGGGCGGGAAGGGCGCGGACACCGCGCGGTGCGTTATTAAGTCTTTGGGTGCAGGGTCTGAGAGGTAGGCACATTCTGGGGAGAAAGTGGGGAAAAGGGAAAAAAAAGCCATTAATCGTTACTTGTGTGAGGCAAGGAGTCTTATGCCTGCAGGGAGGTTCTGTGATAATTAAGAAGCAGTGCCTACACTTCGGCAATGCGCCCCAGCCCCCGAGGCCACGCTGCAGGGAGAGCTCTTCCAAACGGTGCCTCCGGGCCTTTCTGCCTGGCTTGGTCAGGAACTGTGGTGATAGGACTCGGGAGAGTGGGTACAAACTGAGAGAGGGGAGATTTAGGCTAAGTGTTAGCAAGAAAGTTTCTGTGAGGAGGGTGAGGCACTGGAATAGGTTGCCCAGGGAGATTGTGGATGCCCATCCCTGGCAGTGGTCACAGCTGGGTTGGACAGGGCCTCAAGTAACCTGGCAGGGAGGTGTCCCTGACCATGGCTGCAGGGTTGGGACTACAGGATCCTTAAGGTCCTTTCTAACCCACACCATTCTGTGATTCCATGATTATTCTAAGTAATGACCCATCAATCAGAGCAAGGCTTTTTAGTCCTAGATTGCAATGAATTTTGCATTATCTAGATCCAGAGAATTTTTTGAAATTCCTCTGTGAGTTGGAACATCTTGGACTAAATCTCCTAGAATTAGTGGCAGAGGTACAGCAAGCTCCAAAATAAGGACACACATTTAGGGACACACTTGTCTGGAGCTATGGAAATTGGACAGAAGGAGCAAAAATGCCTGCAATTTAATCAGTATACACAGGGTCATTGCAGATCTTCAGATCCTGCTGCATTGACAGTCCCCAAACAGCTGTCCACAGGATGAAGGAAATACATGATCTGATGTGGAATAATAAAAGTAGGTGGCATTGGCTGCAAAAACTGAAATCAGAATATTCTGCGTTGGAAGGTTGGAAGGACCATCGAGTCAACTCTTAAGTGAATGGCCCACATGGGGTTTAAGCTTGCAACACTGGCATTATTAGCACCAGGCTCTGATCAACTGAGCTAACACATTATTTGTTTTCAAATCTTTTAGGCAGCAGGACCTATGAAGAAACTTTGGAGCCATTTGCAGCCCAAATATTTTGTGGGCTTTCATATCTGTTCTGAAAACCTTTAAGGCAACATTCAGATCTCCCCTTTCTGGGACAAAACTAATCCTTGGAAGAGAAAGATGAAGTTATGATACAGAGTCAAAATGTCCATTTTGGGAGTCTATTTATCAGCCACCCAACCAGACAGTCATGGAGCCTTGTACCCAGCAGCCAAAGCCAAGTGAGGCAATGGCAATGGCTTGCAGCATAAATCAAGAATCTGAGGTCAAGTCAGGCCCAAATTAATAACCAACGTCTTCATGAGGACAAGGACAATACTCAATTTAACTAGAGCCAGGGTGAATGTCATAATAACCCAGAAAAACACCAAGCTTTCTCTAGTAGGAGCAGGACAGATGATGGGAGGGGCAGAAGACCAGGGCAAGCAGGTGCTGCCAGTACAAAGGCAAGGATTTGGACAGAACAAGAGCAGGTCAAAACATTGAACAGAAGATAAATGAGGAGAGAAATACTTTCCCTAAAGTCCTGTCTGAGACATACATCATGAACCAGCTCACAAGCTCTAACCCAACCCTAGCTGCCTAAAAGGCTTGGAGCCAAGCCAAGCCGTATCAAGAAGTCCTCTGGCATCCAAAAGACTCCTTCACAATCTAGGACACTTTGCATACATTTCTTTCTGGGTAATTTTTAATACCAATAAACGAAGGCTAGCAATAGCCAGCCAAAAAACCTCCAACAGATATCTGCCAAGGCACACTGTCATGATAGGTTGCCCTTATAGCAATGCCCATTCTCCCTATTCCATCTGTTTCCTCCCACTCCAACCACTCTGCCCCACTGATGACAAGTAACACAGCAGTGGCTTGCTCTCCTTGAACCTGAGAATTGATCAGATCTAAAAATATTTTAAAATTCCAGTTCCAGTTCCCTGATTTCATTCATAATGTAAGCACACAAGGATTTATATTATCACAGCTGAGGAAGTAGCACAGTAGATTCCTACAGGCAGGAATAACATAAACCAGTGTTGCCATCACAGCCAATACAGCATCAGATCGTAACTGGGGAGTGCAGGAAGAAAGATGAATTTCTATCAATATTTAAAGCCATTTTGCCAATGAAAAAGATTAGTAACAGAGCAAAACAATGCAAGATTTATATCCATGTCTGACAGTAGTCAAAAGGCCTGATTCTCTAGAATACTATTTTGCCACCTTCCATTTAGAAATTGCCATGATGTCTTACTAGAAAGCTAAATTGATATATGCTGGATTAAAAATAATTATATAAAGAAAAAGGATTTTGGCTCCTTGAGAATCTTTGAGAATCTATTTGCAATATCCTTCTGTGTTCAGCAACAAACCTTTGCTGTTGTATTATCCATGAGATAGTCTTAGTTAAAATAATTCAGGATACATAAGCACAGATGTACAAATAACTATCAAAAGATCCTTTAAAGGAAGACGCCTCCCTAATAGAGCAGCTGTTGAGACACACTCATTATAGATTCTTCCAGAGTGTTCAGGAAAAATCCCCAGTTTACCTCAAAGAAGTCACCTGCACCACACCTCAATTACCAGGTTCCAAACAAAAATACAGCCCTTTGTATGAACTTTTTTTGCCAGTCACACGGAAGAATACCCCAGAGATGCATGTGCCTCCTAAATGATTAATTTTTCCTACACTCTGCTTGGATACTTTTTCACTTAAGACTCATGGCTCATACTATGTTTTTCAGGAGAATATGTAACTTTTGGTAAATTGTTTTAGAACTAGGAAGAAAAACATTTTTGTTCACCTTATTTTCTCATATTTGAGAATATGTGGATTGGTATTGAATTCTGCACTCAATACAAAGTCCAATCCATATTTTCTAACATATGGAAGGGAAATTTGGGCATCTCCCCTTTGTGGAGCTACAGCACAATTCCCATTGTCACTGGGACAGAACCAGACTTCTCTACACTACTGTGCCGGTCCTCATAGGAATGCAATGGGATCACCTGGACCCAACAGATTTCCACAGTAAGAGTGTGTGCAACTGCTGATAAAATAGACTCCTCCCCAAGCTTTTCCTCCCTTGACACCCTTGAATTCCAAAGTGCAGTTGTGTCTAAAACTTGAATTCACGTTCAGTAATGCACAGGCATGTGCAAAATAGCCAATACTCTGGATTCAAACGATGTATATGGCCTGCATCAATGCAATGAGGTCTTCTTGATTCAGAGGGGGATTCATGAAAGTGCTATCAGGAAATGAATATTTATAAAGTAGGAACTATAAAACTCCTGGTGTTAAGTACATAGTAGTTTGAATTCTTATAAAAAATAGCAAATTCATGAAAGTACAACACCGTAACTAAAATGCTAAAACAAACATACTACACTTAGACAAAATGAGCTCTCTACCAGTATTTATGGTCACGTACTATGGTCTGACATTGATGTTTCTAACATCATATCACTTTCATTCATTTCAATCTCAAATGTTTCTTCCAATGGACGACTGGTATCTGTACTTTTCCTCTGATTTGATGTCTCTAATGTTACTATGCCACTTTCATCCAGAGTTTGTCTTTCTATGTCGAATTCTCTGAAATCCCAGGGAGGTGAAATTATGTTCTTTAATGTCTTCACTGTGTGTACATCGAAGTCGTAACATCTTAATTTGTCTTTGATCTCTGTTCCTAGGAAAACAGACAAATCAGTAGTTTATTTCAAATGAATACTCCCAAAAATGTAATCTCAAAGAAATTATCATTCAGAAGCTACTATAATTCTCTGCTTTCAGACCATCAAGGAGCTGCTGTTGCTTAATGACTGAAGCTGAATGAGATGTTTTGAAAAAATCCAGCAGCCTCCTTTCTCTAAAAAGCACAATACAAGAAGCACAACTCAGATTCAAAAGTCTGTTTTGAGAAGTAATTGCCAGTTCCCTTCCCAATTCTCCAAGGGGCTTTTTTCTTGTTTAAGTTACACACAGCTTGGTTTGCATTAATGCATATCACATGGCTGCATGGTTCTTCCAGATGTGTTAAATGACTACAGATGGAGCAAGACAATATTGAGAAGAAACATCTGTTTCAATTGTGTGAAAAATCTGTAGGAAAAGCACTAGAGCACACAGATGGCTTTTACTTTTAAGGCTTCAGCTGTGTTCACTACAGATAAATCACTAAGTTCAATGAAGCAGAAATCTATTAAAATACAGAATTTTTTGTGGAGAAAATCTGTCTTAAAAAATTTAAATGCATGACAATATAATGTATCACTGTTATGAAGCACTTTTTTTTACCATATATAAAGCAGTATTTTTGGAGTCAGAAGAACCTATCCTGTTTCCACAGACACCAGTTTTGACAAGGTGAAAATACCTTGCTCTACAACATTAGCATTAGTGCTCTGATTTCCTAACTTCATATCTCTGTTTAATTTTTCCCCCATTCAATTTGCAATCTAAGATGCCACAAATCAATATTTTCTATAAAAAAAAACATTGACACCTTTAATGACAAAGTGTTTCCTTTATGCTGGTGAGAGTAGTGTCATGATGCTCACAAAAAACACTGGTCATTTGCAATTGCAGCTAAGTTCTGACTCACTTAGCTATTAAAAATCCAACCAAAAAAACCCAAACATCCTCTACTTTGTGAGTTGATTAGGTAGTGGCAGGCAGTCCTTCTTGACATAACACTCCTCTCAAAGGACTCAATGACTTCAAGAGACACATAAGTTAGACTTACCAATATAGGCTTCAGAATCACCAATGTACATTTCTATGCAGTGTCCAAGCATTGTGACCGAGAATGTGTCATCTCGCCTGAGACCAAGGGCCTATTAAAAAAACCCAGTAAAAAGTATTTAGCAGCAAATAAAAACATTTACATCCTAAGTCTGCAATGGTTCAGTTTGTTGTTGTGCCACAATGCTATCTGAGCATAGTCTTCACTGTAAAAGCAAAACATTGCACAACCAAAATAACACCATCACATTAACTTGTTGAAGTAGTAAGCAAGGAAGGCACAAAAACAAAACCAGAAAAGAACATATATACAGACAGGAAATCATTCACATATGAGCTACAACATGCTGCTGCTTGCTTACTGTAAAATTTTTAAGTTGGAAGTATTTGAAATTATTTCAGGTACATGAGAAGCTTACATACATAAAATGTAAATCGCAATTCAAAGTTTGCCAAAGAGGCCATTTTTTACCTAACCAATAAAATATAGAAGATTTAAGAAAAAAGCAAATTAAGCTTATAAAATAAACACTCATTTGGAAGCTGGAAAAAAATGCTGGTTCTCTGCTCCAAACCCAAACCAGAGTGAAACCGTAAATAACAGAATCTGGACAGCCCTTCAGCTGAAGGCAGTTACGTACCGTGTGGAAATAGTCAATGGCACTTTCAAAATTGCCCATGAGGCTGTGTATGTAGCCAATGGCAGAGTAAGTAGAAGCATTCTGAGGGATTAACACCAGAGCCTGGCGATGGTATTCCAGTGCTTCTTCATACTTCCTGTTAGGGTTAAGTACAGGAGATATCTATTAGTAAGCTTCATGGTGAAAGGTGTTTTACAGTACCCTGTGGGTATTTCCCTTAGTGAAGTGGAACACAGTTGTGCCAGAACTTTAAAATTATTGCTTTCCACTCTGAACATAATAATAGAATGTATAAAAGGCTCATGGATATCGACAATTTTCTTCCTCAGTGTAATTGAAAAATCATTGTTCTCCTTATGTAGCAAAACATCTGCCTACAGCTAGGTCCCATTTGGAGATCTTAGCTGTTTGATATGGTAAATTGCTTTAGATGTTTCATTCTGCTCATTGCAGCACTGGCTTTCTTTCTGTAGCTTTCACTTCCCGAGGGAGAGAAGGAGCAGTATGAGACTAAGTCACACATGATTCAAACTGAGAAAAGCTCTCTGGGCAGAAATCTCACAACCCTTAAGTGCTGCATACACTTGATGGTACCTCCATCATTTTGTGACATGCTCTATCAGAAAAGGAGGTTTACACATATCCATGATATCTATCAAATACCAACCTTTGAAAATTGTCTATTAATTACACTGATTATTGCATTTGTTATTTTACAAAACAAGGATTAAATGTACACTACAATATTACTCTCAGAAATTAAATTGTCACATTTGACATCCTAGTTCCACATTGTTAAAGATAGATATTACCTGTTTTAAAAGAAATTTTAACATCTAAAGTGATAATGAAATTATGCAATGAGCAACACATGAAGTTGTTAGAGGGCATCAAGTA
The DNA here is from genome assembly GCA_013400575.1 of Peucedramus taeniatus. Taxonomy (NCBI): domain Eukaryota; kingdom Metazoa; phylum Chordata; class Aves; order Passeriformes; family Fringillidae; genus Peucedramus; species Peucedramus taeniatus. Next base: position 17,466 of record WBNO01022615.1, read on the forward strand.
ACAGTTGAGGCAGAAAAATTATGCAACTGTTTGCTTGCTGCACAAACCTTTCACACAATTTCAATTTCATTTTCACTCATAGTATTTACACATCCAATTGACTACCACTGTATTTGAATATGCTGCTTTCAAATGTCAAACACATAATGTTAGTGAGTAGACATATATCCAGTAAGTTTTTCATAATAGCCATATTATGTATTACAGACACTACTAAATTAGTTATTACAGAGTTTTTTAAGATGTCAAAGCATATATGCAGCTGCCTGAATTCTCAACTTGATTTTCTTGGAAGGTGGTTTACAAGGATGCAAAAATATTTTAGCTTTGATTTCTGAACCTGAGCAAATATTAGAAGTTATACAAAGCATGATGTAAGCAGTTAGTAACTTACTATAGAAATTTAAAAAATACTAAAGTAATTATAAACAAAACAAGTATTTGAAAAAAACCTGCAATTATACTCATGAACAGATTTCAGAAGCAGTGCCTTTTGTTTGATCTTGGCACAAGGAGTAACTGTTATACGTCCTTATTTCATAATGAAAATGAAGACTAATTGGCAATTAAAGCACAAAGCATTTACTACCAAAGCCAAAGCAGAAGTACAGCTTTCATCTACCATAATCACATTCTCATTAGCAGCTTTGAAACAAAAATTACAGTGTACACCAATTGAGCAATTAAAACCACTAAAAATATATTTTAAAAATTGCATTGATTGAACAAAAGAAAAGACTGGTTAAAGTCAGATTAAGGTAATTAATGAGAAAATGTCTCTATGTTAAAACTGTTAATGCTTGTATATATATGCTTTGCATTCTTCCTATTCATTGAATGGAAATATGAAATATTAAATAGTTTTGCTCTAAAAAACATAAAGTAAGACTCCCTTTCTGTGTTATAATGCCATTAAATATTTCACTTCAGTAAAAAAAAGTAAGTGCTAATCCAAGCAATTAATTGGCATAAACCCACCTTTATGTTAATTGAATCAGAGGACATATTTCAGTATGTGAGGACTGGGACAGTGGAGAGTTAAAATTCACACCCATACAAGCATCCAAAGGCCTACAACTAATTTCCTAATAAGAATCAACAGTTAAAGAAAGGTTTTTACATAAAGCACTTTAACTTTTGTGTAATAAATGGGATATAAGGCGTGATTAATGTAGTTATGTTCACAAGCTGATTTAGAAAATCTTGTTCTTACAGGGTAATTCTACACTGCTCTCATGTGGTACACAATCTTGATATAAAGGAGAGAGAAAACACATTTGTGCAGCATTATAGAGAAATGGAGCTCTAGTACTCTCTGCTTACTTGAGTTTTCTGCAGACATGTCCTAAGTTGTTCAATAAAGGCTCCCACTTATCAACTGTTACCTGCAAAATAATGCAACAATTCAAATAATTGCAGCTTCCTAGACTGTGTCTAGTTTAAAAAAATGAAACATATGAATAGAGAATTTTGTTCATGAACAAGAAAAATACCAGAAGCCTTTTCAACTCTTAACAAAACACAAAAGCTCAAAACATTTATTCAATAACTAATTTTTCTATTTTTTACATTCCCCAAAGTTAATAATATTTCTTTAAAGGGTCAGTGATATTAAAACTTGATGCAAGCCAAACAAAACTCGTCTTTTACTTAACTAGAAAAAGTCAAGTCAAGTCTCAGCCTAGGAGCACTGAAGACACAGTTTTAAAATAAAATTTATAGTATATTACTTTTATCTTAAAATAAGCACAACTTGTTTTGTCAGAAGCTATTATAGAATTTGCTGGAGTTTTACAAATTTATGACCTTGCATGTTATTAGAATAAATACCTCGTTTCCAATAGCTTTGATTTTTTCCAGTGCATCAAGGAACCACTTTTCTGCAGTTTTCCAGCTATGGATTGAAGGGGTGGGAGGAAAAAAGTAAATTAGTGAAGAGTTTTCATTAGCAGTATGAGAAAACTATATTCAAGAAAGAATTCTATGACATTAATTCATCATATGAGTGAAATTAGATATAAAACCCAGTAATTTACATTTGGCTACATTTTGCATTGTGGTCCTAAGAGCTAACAAGACAAAACTAAAAAAAAAAAACAAATCAGAATCAAACTAAAAATATCAACTAAACACTTCTTATATAGGTTTTTTTTCCCCAGAATATATTTGGAACCTCCCGAGCTAACAGCATGTTTTGCTGTACAAAATTTTATAGTATGTGTGGAGATAGACGCCTTTTCAGGCATTCAACTACACAATGACAGGCACATGGAAGATAGCATCAATCTCTGGATGTTCCTCAAGCATTAAATTCTGTTCTTGTTCAATCTTACACAACAAAGAACAATGTAGAAAGCAAGGGTTTAAGGTGAACACCATCTAAACTACGACCAAAAGACACTATAGTTCAATATAAGTACTTTAGACACTTTAGATATATTGGCACATTACAATTCAGAATAATCCATGTTTAGGATAGTATTAGATCATATTTTGCAAGCTTACTCTCCATTTTGAAATGCTACCACTCCAACTTCATGCATAACAAAAGGATCTTCAGGTGCAATGCTTAAAGCTTGGCTGAAAAACCGTTCAGCCAACTTGGAGTTGTTGGTCAAACCATATTCCAGTCCAATATAGAGCATAGGCAAATGACACCTAAAAACCATAAAACAAAGTGCATGTTTGTTTCTGTGTGGTTGTCAAGAATGGAGTCACAAACTATAAAGAGATGCCAACTGTTTGCATATGTTTATGTACATCCAAGTAAAAGCTGATTTAAAGGGACTATTAACCTAAGGGGAAGTTTAAAAGACTTCACATCTCTGTTTAACAAGAGACTGAACTCCAACAGGTAATTGTAACCTGCTCTGCAATCACATGTATTTTCTCAGCACTTAAGTTTAGTTCTAATGGCTTCTTCCCCTAATTTAATTCATACATTTAATTTACAAATAGAATATGGAAGAAGTAAATGATAGAAGAATTGTGGTACCAGTAACCACAATCAAATACGATAGTTTTATATGAAATATGACATGATTAGTTCATAAGTCATTTTACAACCCCCTCCCACAGCATGAAAGAGCTGTTAATGCCATTACTATACAGCAGTTGATGAGCTGGTATGACAATCATGATTCACAAATTCCAGAAGATGCTCAGGTAGAACTTAGATTACCTATATATAAAATTTGACTTTAGAACTTATAAAATCAGAACAATAATCGCAAATAATGCATTTAAATGTAGATGGTTAAATTACTGAGGATTTTTTCCTCCCTTGTTCTCTACCACATAATTGTTGCAAATGCACTGCTACTGTTTAGAGGGATGAAAGTCAATATTCTACACTACTTATGGATTCATTTGAATCTTCCCAGATATGATGTACAGACCCTTTCATGAGCTGTGCAGCTGTGAAGTACGCAGCCATTGCTTGGTCATGCTCGCTCTCCACTGCGAATGAATGTCCATATGCTATCCATGCAGGCCCGTAGGTTCGCTCCAGTGTTGTAGCTTTGCTAAAAACAAGAGCAAGTCACAAGCAAACACATCTGAAATTAAATTTCATCTGCTTCAAAAGACTACTCAGATAGCAATGCTATGCCACATAATTAGGTATCTATTAAGATAATTGTCTGTAATGACCAGTGGTAAACAAAGTTCATTTTAAAATTTCAAACTATTTCTCACTTAGAAGTATCACACATTCTTGTGAATTGATTTTATTGTTTCTGCTACTGTTCACAGACAAGAGGAATTATTTGATATTACTGAACATAAAAAATTATATAGTAGATGAATTGAATAAAATACGGGAAACATTAGTAGTGACTCAAAACTCATTGCAAAATCCTAGCTATACATTTTGAAATATTCTATCAAATCCAAGTTTAAGAAGCAGGATATGAATATACCAAATGAACACCTAGGTTGAAATTTTGCCATCTAATGAGCTAGCTTTGAAGAAGATGAGCATTTGTCACATCACAGGCCGTGCACCAGGGATGTATACAAAATGTCACTCAAGTCTTGAGCTGAAAACTGCAGTCTGAGCATCAAGACATCAACCTTGAGATTTTACAGAAAGATGGACTTGACAGGAACGTTAGAAAGCTGTGTAGATTATTTTGATGATTATATATTATATAGATGAATTTGAAGGCAAGGGCATTCATAACTAAACAGCTCATAACAACAAGGGTGCCCAGTCTTTTTTTAAAAGCTTCTGACATGAAGATAATACATGTTCCATAAGTATTCTATCATATTGCTTAACTATCCTTAAAAACTTATTTTTTTCCTAACATATAATCTAAATTTTGTCTGTCACAGTTAAATTCATTATTTCTCATCACAGATCCCAGAGAATGGTTTGTTCTCTGTCTTCTGAGACAAAACTTTAGGTATTCAAACATTTGTATCTTGCCACCCATGACAGCAATGAAAAATATGTGGATATTTGACTGTGTCTTCAAGTTTCTTTTCTGGAAACCACTGTGTAGCCCACAGTTGTCTCAGCCTTGTTAGCTTTACACTATCATTCTTCTCAAAGATATTTAAGCATCTTGTTACTATTTCACTTTTAGCAGACCTCTTTTCCCTTTTGATGTTTGTTGTTTCGTCAACACATCTACAGATACACTCTTGCTGTCTAGAGATGCTTGTACATTTAAAGATGTTTTTTATTTCAGCACCAAAATCAAATATATCACTCGGACAGCTACTTGAAGAATTTCACAGTGCTACTTGTACGGAATTTAAATATTTTACTCATAATAACCAGGGATTTAAACAGTCTAAATGACTAACCCATCTTTACATATATTGTCTCTAAAGGTTTCAGGAAAAATTAGTCTTACAGGCTGATTTATGCCTTCTCAGGTTAAGCTTACAGCACCAGGACAAATGCCCTACTTCACATCAAAGTCCTGCTCCCCAGTGCTGATATTCACTACACATACAGAACACCTACAGGAAACAGCATTGACCAAACCTAAAAAGCCCACTGTAGCTTGTACACAGAAATAACTGGACAGCCAAATGTCAGAATTTTCCATATAATTCTTTCCTTTCAGATATGAAACCTGAACCTGGGAGAATGCCTGAGTGTCCCTCAACTGAGAACTGAGGCCTGATCACCTACAGCTGTAGTTAAATCAGCAGCATGAGCGACTGCAGGGACTACACCTGCCTAGAACATGAAGGTGACTGCCTGGGGAGATACCACATAAGTCTTCCTCATTTTTAAAGTATCTCTATGGATGAGGTCTAAATTGCTATACCAAAAAGAAAAAAAAAGGGTGGCAATGAAAGTATTTAAGTAGTAACCAGTTTATTGAGGCTTCTCTTTATGAGCTTACAAACAATAATGAACAATAAATGTTTACTTAGCAAGTGAGCAACAGATTCACTAAGGAAAAGAGAAAAAAATTACCTGAGATATCTTCTAGCATGTTCATTTTTGTGGCCAACCATGAGATAATAGCATCCTACTGCAAACCATGACACCTACACATTAAAATCAAAATAGAATATTATTAGATGCATCACACTCATTTTAGTGAAGCATCAAAAGAGAGGGAGACCTAATAATTAGAGAAGTTAGGAACATTTTCACTGAAATCACAGTCAGCTCTTCCAATTATTTGGTGTTACAGACAAGCTGGAACTGCTGGCATGTACCTTTCTAACAGGGGCTTACTCAGCCTCACGAAGAGAGCTAAGTGGAAAGTTTACTGCTGTCCTCAATTATTTAATGGTAGGGAATACAAGAAAGAGCCAGATTCTTTTCAGGGGTGCAGTGATAGCCCAGGAAGCAATGGGTACAAGTTGCAACACAGGAAATTAAGATCAAGTCAAAGAAAAACAATTTTTACTGTGAAGGTGATCAAACACTGGATAAACATGCTGTGAAGGTGATCAAACACATGCTCAGAGACATGTAGACATTTATTACTGTAGCATTTGTTTTAAATTATTAATCAAAGTAAATAACTCGCACTGAATACCTTTTACAGGTACTTAATTTTATAAAAAGAACCTTGGCATAAGGAAATTACAATGCAGAGAAAATAAAAGGAGTGAACCATTTCTACAAGCTTAATCCAGAAACAGATTTTGAATTCTGTAGCTCAAACTAATACAACTTTTATGTGCTTTCACCTAAAAAAGAAACTACCTGACAACAAAAACTTAGAACAACTTACAGGATTATTTGGGTACAAGTCCACCAGTTTGTGAGAAAGATAGAAAAGCTCTACATAGTGGGAAGAAACAAGAAAAGAAAATTAAAACATGCCAGAACATTTAGATGTTTCAAGTCTTTTAGTTTTCCATACAAAATATACAGAACATCTAACATTATTAATCCACAAGTGAACAAAATGTTTGCTTTTAGTGGTAATGCTTCAAACTGCCTCAAAATAGATTCAGTTTTGCAATTAGCTAAAGAAAACCCAACCAAAACAACCCCTAAGTCTTCACAAGACACAAATAAGCAGCTCTACTTCCCACCCTTAAAGAATTTTGCAACAACTTAGTTCATTATCATACATTAAAATAAATGCCAGTAGTATTACACTTGAATGTACCTTGTCAAGGTAAAACTATTCAACTTCCTACATCTAAAAGGTATAACATACTGGCTAGATCCATTTCAAAGTAGAGTCCTGTGCATTAATATGCTGAAAATAGGACAAAAGCAAATAAATTATTATATTATTTGGAATAATTCCAAGTGATTACTTTTTTAGAAAAAAATAATAATTCTAGTTACTGGAATAACTTACTACAGATTTTCTAATAATAGCACCAGTAATCAGCTACAGGATAACAATTCTATTGCCTATGTAATTTCAAAGGAAATAGCATTACGGCACGTAAAGATTCTATTTTTCAGAGCACAGTGCTCTTAAACCAATGAGATTTGTATCTCAGCTCAGAAAAAAAAAATTACAACTGGCTTACAAAAGATTAACTTCTGTACACAATGCTTCTCAAGGCAAATTTAGAAAAAAAATCAGAGTACTGGCCCCATTTTCAGATGTAGTTAACTGTAAAATAACTGGGAGGTACATTCACTAATCACCAAGAAGTACCAGTACACCTAATGACCTATTTGTGTACATATAATGCACCATCCCAAGAGAGTGCATAGCATACGAACTCCTTATTCTATTTTCCAATTGATTTTAAAGACATTCAAGCTGATCACTTAATCTATATGCATTCTGGAATGAGAAAAACCACCCCAGCTGCAAGTAAGATACTACTGTAATTCCAGTGAAGGTGTTGCATGATTATTAATTTGATTAATTGAACTAAAGAGAGGCCTTCACGACAGCAAAGGCAAGGAGAGTCTAGAATTTTTTCTATCACAGAATAATCATGTCCACCTAAGCATACATAACTGCTGAAGAGTTCTTTCTAGTTTAATTTATTATATTTTACTGTTGAGCAGAAAAAGCACAGCCAGATACTGAACAAAGATCACCTGGAAACAGAAATCACAATGACAGAGATGAGGCAGTGTAACTCATGGGCCTCCTGGCTACACACTCCAGTGGTTAAAAGACAGCAACACTCATGACCATGAACTCTTTGCACACCTACTTCCCCCTATCACTCAACCCTGCTGTCAGCTCTGAAATTCCCTTCTTTACCAGTTACCACTGCTTTCTTGAAACGGCAGGTTTCAAGAGGAGGAAAAATATATGTAACTTTTCATATGGTATATAGGGTGTTTCCTGGCATCTTTAATTCTCTTTTTAAAATTGGGGCTTTACAGCCTTCTGTTAAGTTGTAACAAATGCTGTGTTCCTTACCATTTGCTTTGTTAAGCTCCACAAGTGTCCCTATATGTACAGGTAAACAATTTGCATGGAAGGGATCTTTTTCCATCACTCTAAAAAAAAATTTAAAAGAACTGTAATGCACATTTCAAAAACTTTAATGTGTTAAAAACAAACTGCTTGTATAGCATGTAATGTTCCAGTTAATTACCACTTTAAGCATTAGAAAACTATTTGTGATTAAAGGACAACTATTAACAACATAATAAATGCTCTCTACAGACCAGAAATAAAAGTTAATTTAGCTTAACAGAAGAGGATAATAGAAAATTTTTTCAAGCTGAAAACACAATTAGAAAATCAGAATAAAATGCTCTTTTGTTTTGCAGGTCACTTTAAATTTAACCAGCAGACAGCAAACAACATTTCTGTTCATCTTTTCCATACATTTGACAGCAACTTTCAAGCAATAGTGCTCAACTTCCTGAGGTTAACACCGGGCAGTATGTCCTCAGTCACATTTAGCTCAGTTGTAAAATTTTGTTTCCTGTGGCATTCAGAAACACATCCATGAGTGCAGACCTAGAGCAGCTGAGAAGCAAACCATGGCAGTGTTCTGAGCCCTCTGACTCCAGCAGCAGTGCATGCCCAGGCTGTGTAACAACCGATACACGAAACTCGGCCATCAAAATTAGAAATAACATGCTAGCTTTTAAATTAATAATATCTTTTGATCATTGTCAATAACACTGCAACTGCTAATTGGACAGAGAAATCAAACTTCCTAACTAACCAACTGATTCGAACCAGTTCATTCTGAAGGCCAAACAAGCAGTAAGCAGAGAACACACAAAATTGAAGGTACCAGAATAAGGAAGAAGATAGATGAAGGGAAGTTCAGCACAGTGCTGATTAAGCCGAGTTTTACCTTGGATACTTTGATAAGTATTATAAGTATATTATGTTTTGCCAAACACAAACTACACATTTTAAATACCTGAGACATATATAACACATGACATGTATATGCCAATATATATCAAATTGTTCTGTATGTTTACCCATTGAACAACAACATTTGCTGTAAGACCAGGCATAATTATTACACTCGACCATATAAGAAAACACCCTGAAAGTTGCTTTGCACACTTACACTGAAGTAAGCTTATAACACATTTTGAAGTCACAGTTGTAATAATGCCTTTCTGCTAAGGATACTACCACATCCAGGTTTTCCTGAAGACCATCTACTGATTCAGGAATCAGTGTTTCACTGGGTTTATTATACTGAAAGATAAAAAAACAACATTTGAAACAAAAAGTAAACTAAAATCAGATAGTATAAGTATTAAAACTTTTAGTCCTAAAAGAATATTTAAGAAGCTTTAAGTTCTTAAAATTTTTATTTTTAAATTGAAAGTCTACAAAACCTGTATTTGGTAAAATGCTTCTTTAAACTGTACTTAAAAGCTCATTTAGAACACAAAAGATGCTTGCCATAGTCAATTTATTTCATGTAGGCTGTAGAAATTAAAACAGGGCAATATATATTTTTTGTGCTCCTTATCACCTTATCTTTGGATAAGAATAGTCTGGAATGATGCTCTTGTAGCCTAGTATTTTCAGGTAACTGATGTTTTGTCTACGTTATTAACATTCTTTTTCCCCCATCTAGAAGTTTCTCAATAAATAGATTTTCAAAAACATAAATCAGAATTTCCAGTTGTCACCAAAGCAGAAAATACTTAACAGAAAACTGTTACACTACTGCATAAAGTGAGATGTACTGCATCAAAATTTTAAACATTACAAAGTCCATATTTATTTCCATGTTAAGAATAAATGGGATCCAAGAAAATTTACACCAAGTCAACACTTTTTATGAATGCTCCAGATTTTTGGGACTTACCTTTTTCAATTTATTCTCAAATAAAAAGTGAAGCAATTCCTGCTCTTCTTCAGTACATTGTCTATTAAGAGGTAGGGATTCAAGGAGTTCTTTTTCTATATGAATTAAAAAAACATTGAAATGGTCATATTACAGAAGAAACAGGATGATCCAACATTTCAAGAACTTAGAGATACAAAGAATTTTATGATGGTCATCCAACTGCAAGGACTATAACAGCACAGATGCACTGAAACAGATAATACTACTAATTTTGGAAATTAAAGATGGATTAGTTGTTCCTTATACACTTTAAAATAAAATGTAATAAAGATGAAATAATACACCATTATTTTTATTTACTCCTCATGTCTAATATTATCACTTAGAATGCTCTATTAACTAATGCCTAAGCAAACCCCAGGAGGGTTTAATTGGTTCAAAGCCTGTGAAATTGAGAACACAGGACAAAACTTTGTTTGGGCTGGGCACAGTAGAAGAGCTTCAGGAGCTAACAAGCAGGATAGCTGGGTTACTGCGTTTCTTTCAACTCTTTGCACTGCAGGACTGGAAAACAAAAGTTCAAATGCAAATTTGCGCAAATCATAATTTTCACTCATTTCATACATTTTCTATTCTTAACATTTTGAAGCCTGTTACTTGTATTGCCTTAATTTTTATCTAGGAAAAACACATCTTGAGAAAGCAGGTAAATTTTACTTGTGCTTGAGAAATACTTCTCTCCAGACCTTCTTGTGCTGTCAACATGTGGTGTGACGTCAAAAGATCAAATGCTTCAAAGCAGTAAACATCAAGCTTCAAGGCCTCTTTGTAGCTGTAAGTTGCCAGGGTTCTGTTATCCAAAGCATCATAGATCTTCCCTCGTAAAAGGCATATAGAGCTCTTGATCTGGTGGAAAAGCAGGACTGGAGGTCAAAGACTGAATCATTGTTTGCAATTTAGTTTTCAGCACAAATCAAATGTGCTCCCTGGAAAGTAGAAAGTATTTCATGTATGATAGAACATGGCTTTCTAGTGCTGTCTTTAAATAAAAAGTTGTCTATACTATCTCAAAGAAAAATCCAAAGAATTGTCTGTCAGGTTACCTACTGCCAAACAAACACATGTTCGAAATAAACAACAGGAGGACAGCATTTATCTTTTTTAATTCTGGCATCCAGCTCTCTGATACTGAGCTGTAACTTAATTATACTAAATTCCCTTCATATCCAACATGGAGAAATTGTCACTTCCAAAGGTAATACACTTCTTGGCTGAACATTAAACCACATATTTAATGCAAGACAAGAATGACCACAGTAGAGATAAAAAAGACCAAATCAATGGATTCAATTGCTCTGAACAGAAAAATATATCCTTGTTTTCAATCCAAAACATAGATATTCCACAAAAAAACAGTGAAAGCACATAATTACCAGTTGTGCTACAATGTTTATTAACTAACATGTTCTTTCTAAATTCCCTTGACGGGTATTCAGTTCAGTCAGAAGGCCACAAAAGTGTGAGCAAAAGAGAAAGTTAACACATTACCCAACTCTATCATCAGACTAAACAGTCTTTTAATCCCATTATACCAGCATTCAAAATCACTTCACATCAGCAATGTAATGCACTTTGCTACTTCAGTCTTACAGGGAAAATGCCATCTGTCAATCACCTACACTATAATTTCAGCTAATAAATTTTAATTTGTACCTCTGAACTAATGGCTCTTCACAGACTCTTCAGCCTACACACCATAGCAATCTCTTTAAACTGTGTCTACACAGAATTTTTTCACTGAGCTTCAAAAATTTCACCTTCCCCTCAATAATTTTCACAAATGTGATCAAAGAATATCCCACTGAGAACACTTGAGTGATTATGAAGTATTTCATTAAAAATAACTGGAGGAGGAAAAAAAACTTGCTTTGCTATCTCAGAACCTGCAGTCCAACTGTAAATAATGTTAGGATACCTTATCAAGAAAGAGCTAAAGACTGTAAAAACCAATACTAGATCATGAAGTTCCTGCAAAGCATCTACAAATAATTTATAAGAAGTTGAAAAGGACTGTTTATTTTTGCATCCTGAGTTATCTTCATACAGGCAAGCTAACACACAATGTGTGACTGAAAGAAAAACGATTCAGCGTTTCCGAAAATTCCGTTATCTAAAAAAGAAAACTTTAATGCAGTTCTAGATTCATAGAGCTGTGAAATCACATTCTGACTTCAGTTTTTTTTCCTACAAAAACATTTTTTTAAATAATGTCACTTACTGAGGACTGTGACATCTCCCAGTCTGTGGTAGAATCTTTCAACCCACTTTCATCCTTCAAGTACTTTTCAAAAAGTCGTTTGTTGATTGGCTCCTCCATATCAAGAATATCCAAGGCCTGTTGATGCTCTTTTGCAGCATACTAACCAAACACGAGCATGTAAAAAACAAGGTTTTGAAAAATTTTTACATAAAGCACTAATAAACACAGCATCGTGTTTCAAAGGCATTGGTTATAACAACTAGTGTTTATCAGCAGGTTTTTCATGCATGCATTTTCTTATTTGGCCATTTGTCATTTTATAATTGCAGTTAGCTCTTTTACTGGTCATCTATAATATGCAAAAATGATAAAATTATAAAAATATGCAAAAATTATAAAATAAAGCATGTACAGAAAAATGCATTATTCAGAATTATGTAGTCAGAAAACAGGTATGGTTCTAAAAATAGTTAACACAGGTTTTAATAAAATACCATCATCTTATATAAGATGAGCAGCACATTATTCTATTTCAAATTTCTGTATTTAATCTACCAATTGATTCAGTTGTGTCTCTGAAAGCATTGCATTTTACTTTTTATGTATGACATCTTACTCAGAAGTACAAGGCTGCTAACTATATTTATACAACCATAAATCACATCTCCTCTGGTCAGATTACAACCAACCAAATAAAAGTGCAAACATGAAGATATGAGACAAAAATGGTTCACATTCTTTGCCCACAAAATATTAGAGGAGTATTTCCTAGGAAAAAAGGTCAGTTGGATTTCTTCCAATTAGTGCCACAATGGATACTCCAGTGACCCAACTGAAAGTTAAAGAATGAAATCAACTGTCAGAAAATTTAAACCTGTTGTTCCAATGAACATATATATCTACACTACCTATCAGGTACCTAATCTTCCCAAGATGTGTCTTTTGTTTAGTTTAGTTTGTTTCCAGTAGGGGTTAAAATGTGTACTCACATGACATCTAGCTGCAAGGTAGCGACATGCCTCATACAACTGAAAGAAAAGTTTCATACACATCAATTATAAAGAGAGAACGTGTTTGCTTACACTGCCTGAGTCCCTTCTGCTCTCTCCTTTTTCAGTACTATGGCTTCTTCACCCCTTTCATCACCAAAAGTTCTTCCTGACCAAGCCTGTAACACTTTCTCTACTACTAAATTCTCAGAGGACACTTACTTGACTCTTGTCTTTACCACTAATTATCAGAGTGGAAGGAAAATTGAAACAAGTACATCTGAAATGACAATCCATGTTCCCATACCTGATGCAGTTACACCCTCAGACACTTTCTCTTTTCTATGACCCTGTCTGGGGACAAGGCTTTAAACCTGATTGAACACAGGGCCTTATAAACTAAATAATGCAGCTTTCTTAATTACTTTTCTTACTGTAATGGTGAAGAAGTCACTGTGGTTAGCAGCAGAGCCTTAAAAGAGGGGTAACAGCAGCATGTCTTTGACTAAAATGACTTACCTTATCCAGCTTCCGCGATCGAAGGGCGTGTGCTGCCCTGTGATACTGAGCTGTTAGGTAAAGACATTGGGCCAACCAGTAGATATCCTGTGGCTCCTCTAAAGTAAAAGAACAAATTATAAACCATTGCTTTACAATATAGCTTCAAATATTTTAATACAGAATGTTCACTTTTGCTTCACTAGAGAAGTATCTTCCCCCTACTCTAGCATCCTACTGAGTTACAAAATTTTATTTATAAATATGTATAAAGTATTTACAGTATCCATCAGTGAGAGATTAAAATGAAAAGATAATCAGATTTTAACTTTAAAGACCTCAGATGGTGCACTGGACAGAGAATGCAAAGAATGTCAAGAGGTGTGTCACGAGAAGGAGACAACAATGATACAGATTAAAAAAGCAGCAGTTGCAGGTTACCTGCTCTTGGACACAGGGCAGAAAAAAACAACCCATAAATGTCTCTCTCAATAAAATGACCAGTGGGAACCTAACAACAGTGAAAGCACTAGACTTCCATAGCTTGGAGTTGCAATTTCAAAAGCCCAGCTTAGTACCCTCCTACCTCACTGGCAACCAAAGCCTTTGTGGGATCAAGTCCCTGGAATCACTTTAAGAAAAGTGCCGGTGGCTGTGGGCAGCATCAACTCCCTCTCAATGTAAACACACACTGTACCTGTCACCCAGGGCAACCCTGAGTCCTGGGGGAAACCACCATGGTCTCTTGTTGCTCTTGTTTTTTTGTTTCTTATGGAAGGGAAACCTTAAGGTTTGTTCAAACATGAATTTTAACAAAAAGTTCATAAGGCAAGGGAGATGAGCTCCGCTCTATTTAGGAAAATGGCATTCCAAAGATCACAAAAATGCACTTAAACCAAATGCAAAACGTCAACATTTGCCCAAACAGCACTAAAACCCCATCAAAAAAGAACACTATCAGAAAGAAGTTAATAAAATACAATGTAAAAAGCAGCCACTTACCATGAGACAGTGAAGCTACTTTGTCAGCCCAAAACAGGGCACTTTGATACTGTTGCTGTAAAACCATGATAGAAATAATTAGCATTCCTTTGTGGTTAGCTTTTCTGAATAATTTTGAAATACATTGTACATCAGTCAGATTTAATATCTTGTGCATGTAGTCTCTAATGAATGGTGATTCACATTTCAGATCTTCATAATTTAAAAAAAATAGTTTAAAAGGGCCAATACTGCAGGTATTTTTGACCAAAAGTTAAATGCTGTGTAAGGAGGGCAAGAGGTCATTAGTTGAATTTCCATCACTGAAAAAGTAGCAAGAATCCCCATCTCCAGTTTAAAAAATGTTACATATTAGAAGAAAGAGAATACTATATATAAAAAAGGGCACCAAAATTAAAGTAACTTCAGCAGCACCATCTCTGATCGAGAAATGTTCATTCTCCAGTCAAGATGCTTCAACTTCACATAAATTCATAGTGCCTGCATGCATTTCCCCTTATTCTTGGATATGCATTTTCACTCTTGAGACTCCAGTTTGGCAGAAATGAGTGAAACAGGTAAGAGTGGTGGCAACCAGAGATTAGACAGAAGCAGAATTTGCAGGTATATCCCAAAACTCAGCTAAAGTTGCCACCAGATTCGGGGTGCCAGGCAAAATCTCACAGAACTGGCAGAGGTTATCTCCTGAGAAGATCACCAGGCATTCTTGCTGTTCCTTTTCATCCCAGTCCATGCAATGAAGCCCAGTATGATTCCCAGGATATGCTGGATACTTAACAAATACCCTGTCATTGCAAGGATTTGTGAGACTTTACAAGAGCATGTAGCAAGAGGACAAGGGGAAATGGATTAAAACTGAAAAAGAGAGTAGGTTTAGATGAGGTGTTAGGAGGAAGTTCTTTGCTGTGAGGGTGGTGAGGCACTGGAACAGGTTGCTCAGATAAACTGTGGATGCCCCATTCCTGGAAGTGTTCAAGGCCAGGCTGGATGAGGCTCTGGGCAGCCTGGTCCAGTAGAAGGTGTCCCTGCTCCTGGCAAGGGGTTGGAACCAGATGGTTTTTATGGTTCCTTTCAACCCAAACCACTCTGTGGTTCTCTGAAGACTAAGCAAGCCTTGATGGCTTCTCTCCTCTCCTGCACCATTGCAGCTGAGGAGTTTGTTCAGAACCTCAGAGACTGGTTGATGCTTTTGGAGTACAGGTCTGGCAGTCTGCTCTGAAATGCACACACTGATGGTGTCCCAGTCTTCAGAAAGCACCACACTCCATGACCTAAGCAGACTCTTCTATCACATGTTCCTACATTTCCTACTTGATAGGGATTAGTAATACCCAGCAAATCAGTCAAGAGAATAGTTTGGTTTCAATCTGAACTCCCAAGGGGGAAGAAAATTCCACAAAAACCCACAAACCAACCCCCCACACATTTAACAGCTGTCTACAAGAAAAGAGATTTAAATTATTACCTCAACACCACAAAATAAGGTATAATCCAGGCCTAAATGGCACTGCATGACTTCTGTTTAGCACTTTTACAGTACTATAGGATGACACATTATTACACAAAAAAGTGACTTCCTGTTCCTCCTGATGCCCCTTCCTCAGAAGTGCACAGCTGTCTCTACAGCTGTGTGGCAAAACAGCTTAGTGAAACAGTTTAACACAAATGAGAACAGCAAACCAAACCTATCCAACCCACCAAATTAGCTTAGGTCCCTAATCAGCCTTTCAGTCAGACTGGCAGGCCAGAGAAATACCTTTGCTGATTTAAGGGGTGTGCTTTTCTGAGCAGTGGTGCCTGCACCAAGTCTGAACTGGAAGGATTGCAGAACAGTTTGATGCTACATTTAACCTAATTTATTTATGCATTTTTCCTGTTGTGTCTTTGTTTTCCTCTTTTTTTGCCCTGCAGCAACATAATTGCTGAATCCATCAACAAATGAAAACAACCCTGCCCTCCTACGAGCCGTCTGCAGCACTGCAGGAGAGTGCTGGGCAGCCTAATCACCAAGTAGAGAATCACAGAACGGTCTGGGTCAGAAGAGACCCTTAAAGATTGTCTAATTCCAACGTGCCAGGGGCAGGAACACCTTCCACTAGACCAGGCTGCTCAAAGCCTCATCCAACCAGGCCTTGAACACTTCCAAGGGGCATTCACAGCTCCTCTGGGAATCCTGTTTCAAGTTCCACTCCCACAGTAAGGATTTTCTTTCTAATATCTAATCTAAACCTAACTTCTCTTAGTTTGAATCCATTCCCCCTTGTAACGATCATAGAATCATTAAGGTTGGAAAAGACATCCAAGATAATCAAGCCCGATCCTTGCCAGAACCCACCATACTCACTAAACCATATCACCAAGTGCCATGTCCACTTCCAACAAGGCTGACTCTACCACTGCCCCGAGAAGTCGGTTCCAATGCCTAATCACCATTTCAGCGAAGAGATTTTTTTTTTCTGACGTCCAACCTGAACCTGCCCTGGTGCGATAGAGGCCATTTCCCCCCGCCCTAGGTAAGTACGGCCCAGCTTGCACAACCCGAGAGGGCGGGATCCTGCAAATACGCCTTCGCGACACAGCAGCCCTCGGCGGCTCCCCTCCTCCTTCTCCCCACGAGGGAGAAGCCAGGAACCCTCCGGGAGGCCCCGGCTCCCGCTGGAGACACACAGGCGGCGCTTCCGGCCCACCGCACCCCTCTGTGAGGGCCGCTCCTGCCCCTTCCAGGGAGAACGGGGCACAATCACAAAATGACGCCCTCGCCGCCGCTGCAGAGACCGGCACCGCTCCCCGCCCCGCTCCGGCCTCCCTCTCTGCGGGAGCCACGCCGAGCGCGGTTCTTCCTCGAGGAAGACTCGAGGGCCTGCCGCCCCTTCCCCAGCAGCCCCCGCTGGGCGCTCACCTGGTCGATGTAGTGGCGCACTCGCTTCCTGAGCCGCTCCAGGTTCATCCTCCCTCCCTCCCGCGCCGCCTGGATCCCGGAGCCGCCGAGGGACCGCGGGCCGCCCGCCGGTGCAGCGCCCAAACCCGCCCCCCGCCTTCTCTCCCTCCCTCCCGGAAACAGCGCCCCGAGCGCGGCGTTCCGGGAGCGCTGAGGCCGTCGGGGACATCCCCCCCCGCCCGCCTCCACACGCCCCTAAATAAACATGTCCTGGGACTTATCTCTACAGTCCGTACTGGAGAGAGAGACAGAAATTTGTGGTGAGGGGCTTCTTCACAGTTTCGAAGTGAAAGACTGTCCGTGGGAATGTGGCCCGAGGGAATGGCCTGAAGCTGGGCCAGGGGAGGTTTAGGTTGGATATTAGAAAAAGGTTCTTCACCCTGAGGGTGCTTGGGCATGGTGCAGCTCCCCAGGGAAATGGTCACAGCACCAGCCTGACAGAGTTCAAGAAGCTTTTGGACAGTCTCAGGCACATGGTGTGACTCTCGGGGATGTGCAGGGCCGGGGGTTGGGCTCGGTGATCCTTGTGGGTCCCTTCCAGCTCAGCTTATTCTGTGACTCCATGATCGTCTCTGGCGGGGCTCCTAGAGAGATCTGCTGCCCTGAGAGCCTCCTCCGGCTGCTGCAGCCTTGTGGTGAAAATGTTCCCTCAGCACCTTCCAGGGATAGTGGATGGTGTGTCGGGAGGTTTTCCATGAGTCCTGCATCTCCAGGCATTTTTGGTGTCACACAGATTAGGGAATCATCCACTAGGACACCGCTGAAACAGGTCAGCTTTCACTACTGAAACCCAGGTACTGGGAACCATTAAATGCCTGATTTGAAGTAATTCAGGTGTGGGCCAATACATTTTGGAGTGGGTATGCATGGGACAGGAGGAAGAGTCACCTGTATTTGCTTCCGTGGAGAAGGAAGACTCGTGTCAGGGTTACAGTGTGGACAAGGCCACAAAGGTGGCAGCTGGTCACAAGCAAACAGTCTCAGTTTGAGGAAAATGGATCCATGTGCCCTCTCTTGAATTATTTGCAGTAGCTGCACTTTGATGTAAAACTGATTGATTTCAGTGATTTCCTCCAGTTATTACTTAGGTCAGCTTTTTACCTCACACTGTGTCACCTTTTGGGAACCAATTCTTCTCTGGTGCCATTGAGTGTGTGTGCTACAAAAGGCAGATATTTGTGCCTGCTGTAAAGCATAAATTTATTCTGTTATTTTTTTAACTCCACTGCATCTGTAGGTCTGACACTTTTTTGTATATTGGTAACCAACATCTTGGGGAAAGCAAAATCCTTTTTCATCTTTCCATTAGATCACATAATGAAGAAACTAATCCATGTGATAGTGGTTTCTTTGGATTCAACTGTCCTATCTAGTGAGGGTTATTATCACATTCAACTTCCCTAAAGACAACTTCTGGGTGTGCAAATACCTTCCATGGCAGGGTGCAATCAAGCTTTTGTACCTACAGTTCTCAGAAACTTGTGGCTTGCAATGAGTGCTACCATTCCACTCATTGCATTTGTTGGTTTAAAATCCTCTTTGAAATCAGTATGGAAATAACAGCATATGTATTCATCAGCTTGTTGGCCTGTCTGTGTACAACAAAAGATGTTTGAGTGAGATGTTGATAACATTTAGAAACTGCTGAGTGGTGCAGCCCATGATTTGTCCTGTGTGGCACATTTCCCTCTTTGACCAGGTGTAATAATAACTCACCAGATATCAGTGGTTTCCATTCAGTGTGAGACATCAGGGTAGCAAACTTCAGTAATTCAGAGAGAACAAGATAAATTTAAAAATCATAGAATCATACAATGGCTTGGGTTAGAAAGGACTTCCAAAGATCACCAAGTTCTAATCCCCCTGCCAAGGGCAAGGATACTTTCCACTAGTCCAGGTTGCTCAAAGTTCCATCCAACCTAAGCTTGAACATTGAATGGATCATCCACAACTTCTCTGGGCAACCTGTTCCAGTGCCTCACCACCCTCATCATAAAATGTTCCTTCCTTCTAGATAGAATCTACCCTCTTCTAGTCTGAGTCTACCCTCTTTTAGTTTAAATATCTCAGTAGAGAAACTGAGTTTGAAACTTCATGAAATGCAGAACAAAAAAAAATGAAATAAAATATGAAAATTAGGAGTTGGTGCTAACCAGTAAGATAGAAATCTTAGCTGGGGAAGAAAAAAAAGATGCACAGGAAGTGTGGGGGTTGGAAGAGAATAAAATGCTCTTGTTGGGGATGGGTGACAGTTAAGAACAGCCGTGGTCACCAGGAGCTACTCTGAAACACAGAGAGGACCTGTCATCTGTAGGGTCTTGGAGTGCTCCAGGGAATGCTCTGTGAACTTGAGGAAACAGGTACAGAAATGCACATAGTGTTATTTCTCCTCTAGCATCTATCTAGTTCTTACATTGTCAAAGCAGAGTACATCATCTCATGTTGCTCCCTGGTGTGTTACGTGCTGCTTTTTCATGTTTCCCTGAAAATTTAGCTCATCTGAGCGAGCTATTTCTGGGGCTGGAGCTCAGAGGAATGGTTACTTAAGCTATGCTGGGGGGAGCAGTGTGGCTCCAGGGGCTCTGCTCTGCTCAGGTGGGCTCCAGTCCCATTTCTTCAGCAGGAAGCTGGTCTGACATCAGCCCTCATGAAGTAGCTGGTCATTCAAAGAAAGCACCTTTATGGACAGACTCCATAGTTTTGCTCCTTCCCTGGGAGTTATGTAGGTGTGTGGGCAAATAGATGGGGCTGACACATCATGTTGTGAACAGCAAGATCTTTGTCAAGTGGTGGTTGAGGCTTAAAAATTATTTTAGGTTTGAACAGGGGGAATTTTGAATGTTATGTAGTTTCAAATAATACATAAGTTTCTCTTTCAGATTCAAAACCAGTAGAGAGCAAAACTACTGTAATGGTTAAGTGGTGTTGATATTGCTGGTTATTGGTGTTGATACTGCTTAGCTTAATAATACTTTTAAGAGTGGTGAGGGTGTGGAGAGTCAGTTAAAACAAATTGATTTACAAATTTGCGCTCAAGTATCTTAAATCTTGACAGGAAGTGGAAGGCTCCACAGTCATAGTAAGACTTTCTCACTTTGTGGAAGTTCCTATATTTTTATCTACGTTTAGATATCTTTTTTCTTCTGTTGTAAAAATACCTGTAGACATGATATGTGCTGGTGCTATCACATAGCTTCTTCCTGCTGCTTTTAAACTGCTGTTTCTGAGTCAGTTTGGTGCTTGCATGTGTCATAGAATCAGAGAACAATTCAGGTTGGAGAGGACTTTTAAGATCATCTAGTTCCAACCTCCCTGCCATAGGCAGAGTCACCTTCCACTAAATCAGGTAAACTTTGATCAAGTAAAAGTGAGCGTGTTCACTTTCAGCTTGTACATGAAAAAAGTCTTCTTTGATATTGGAAAGTGTCCTTGTTTCTGGCTTGAGTACTGTAACTAAAGTGAGGCCTCTGAAATGGAGGTGTGTATTGGGCTGGGAGAAGTTCTCTCTGAAGTAGCCCAGGAGTGGGTGTCAATCTTTCTGGGAAGGTTTCAGAGGTGGCCCCTAACTGAGCTATTTTGTTCAGGTAAGTGGAAAAAGTGAGTGACCTTCTACTGCCCTCATTCTGAAGTTTTTCTTCTTCATCCCTGCAACCCCAAACCCATGTGGGCTCCTGTTTCCAATGTTGTGTGTAAGTACTGCAGACCTGCCAAGGGGCAGCCCTTGGCAATCCCCACTTTACAGAGGCAGAGTATCTGGAATTGCTCCCATGGGGTGTGACTCTCCCCCAGCTGCCTGCAGCGTGGCTAAACCTGGAAAAATGTAACATTTTGATTTTCAGTGGGTCTAAAATAGGTGATTTGGGAAATGGGCTGAATTTGATCAACTGAGGACACCTGTGGCATGCATGGGGAGAAAGATGGAAAGGAAAGCAGTTTGCTTTATGTTGTCTCCTACCAGCATTCTTTAATTATCTTACGGAATTCTTTCCTTTTCATACAGAAATTGTGTCATATCTTCTAAGCTTATTAGCATGATATTTCTGTACCTGAACTTGTATTTTTTGATTGCTCATGATGAACTGCATGAGCTGTCAAAAATGCAATCTACAGTTAATTTGAGGCCTTTATTCAAATTTCCTCCTTCTTATTTTAGTTTGGCTTACACTGTAAATCAGGCCTGCCTCTTCCAAACATCCTTCATCTTATTAGTCACTATCAAGCAAGTTTGACAGATCTCCAAAAGCAGAGTTAGTTTCTGCAAGTTTTGTGGAAGTCTGTCAAGATTAGAGAGACGTGGACAGACTCATGCCCCTTTTCCCTCCAGGAAGGCTACAGCTCCAACTAAGGAGTTACCTGCTCCATTTGGCCTGCCAGCAGCCCAGTGAGGATGTTTATGGCTCAGGATCACAACTGGAGATAGTGTCAGAAGGCTTCAAGGACATGGGAGGACAGGGACTAGAGTTACTATGGAGAAAGAGAAGCTGGGGCTTGGCAGAAAAATTTGGGGGCCATATCAGTCAGCTGATAAAAAACCAGCAGATCACATTTGATCAATCACAGATCACACAAACAACCAAGATCACGTTTGGCTTTGTTTTTCCAAGAGATAAATTTTGGAAGAGTGGCATCTTTCATGCTGATTTCTCTCCTTCATGCAATACTAGTCCATTTTAGCTAACAAAAATGCCTAGGATGAGTTTGTGGGTGCTTCATCTTTCTTGCTCAGGAATCAAAAAAACAGAAGTCTGTTTTAAGGAAATGAAGATAGCACAATCTTCTTTTGCTTCCTCGTGTTGATTGCAATAAAATGTAACACCTTCAGGATAAATTTTAACACAAATAAATAAATATTTGCATCACAAAAAGTGACTTTTATTACAAAGCTATGTTAACTGACTACAGTTAGGGTCCTCTATATACATTTAAAGAAATTGTATGAGTATGTGTTAAAGTAAGACTTAGCTCTAAGAGTAATTTTCTGCTTCATTAATATTTTCTTTACATCTTATTTTCCTAGAAGTTCTGTTGAGGAGACTTGTGGTATCTATGTAGCCAGAGGTGGTGAGCTGAGCTAGATGTACCAGGAGGGAGATGAGGTGCTTGGGGCTTGCTTTGCCATCAGTCTAGATTTTGTCATTTTCCTGGAAGTTTCTGTTGTCAGTGTCACAATATCAGTAATATGGCTGACCAAGCATATATATCTGCACTGGAGGAAGCTGACTGGCTCTCTGGACTCTGTTGTTTGTGTTAATTAGACTTCTACTGACTAGAATGAGACCTTAAGCACCTGTCTCACAGTTATTCAAATGTATGTGTTGTAATGGAGTCTACCCCAGGACCGCAATGAATTTCTCCACATGTAGGAGTGTAGTTGTATTTAGGTATTATCTCAGTTGCTGTAGAGTGTTTGTGGCATCCATATGGGACTAGTCTGCTGATGTGCCTGCTTAGTTAAGGGTTTGCTCTCTTGACTTTAGGACAGTGAAGTAGGAGCATTGTGATCGCTTTGTTCCTTATGAGACTTAGCACATCTTGCACTGGCTGCAGCTTGAGCAGCTCTACAGTCTGTGACTCATTTCCTTTAACTGTGAAGAGAGCTGCTCACCACTGCAGTTCATCACCAGCGTGGACAAGGAAATCCATGACATATTTTCTGATTAGCTAACATGAAATCTAGTTTGTTGGCATTTCTTTTTAAAAAAACTTAATTATCACATTGCTAAGATGTAATATTTGAAATAAACAATATCCAGAGAACAACTTTTACTTTTCTCAAGTCACTGTACCAGACAGATGCAGCTTTCTTATACTGAGATGTTATTGCTTGGCACTTGTATCCTTCAATTCCGTAAAGAAATTTAATAAATGGCTGTGTAAGAAACAATCAATGTTGAACAGAAAAAAGCTAAAATATGTATACTTTTGATTTCCTTGAAAAGCAGTTTTGTAGCATCTTTGGGATCAGTTTTGCTAGCATTTTTTTTCCATCTCCATGTTTATTGTTGTCTCTGTCATAACCCTCTAGAAGCTGTCTTCTATCTCCTATCACTGCTGTTGCAGCTGTTTTTTAACTCCCATCATTGCTGTTTCATCAGAATGCATGTCAGAGAAGCACTTTACCATTTCATGGAAACTTTTTAGCAAAAAAAAAAAAACAACACCAAAAAAAAAAAAAATAAAAAAAATTGGAACATCTTCCCACAAGTACACAAAAAGTAGACAAAATCTCTCACGCTATCTAGATACTAGATAGATCACAATGACTATTCTTGCAGGTGCTTTTGGTATTTTGCATAATCACATTTGCATTTTGACAGATTTGTGCTCATGGTGTGAATCCCCTCTTTATTTTATGTCCCTAGACACTTGTGTTGTTTAGGACTGAGACTTGAGCATGCTTTTTCCCATGACTGATTATTGAGCCTGTGACTTGTTTAGGGGGGTCCTATGCACCCCCATTTTCAAACAGCATTGGCTTCTGAAGAAGTTCCTAATCTGAGGTTCCAGACTGGTTTTGGTTTCTTTGTTTTAGTGCCAGATTGCACATTTTAAAATGTTCTGATGTGACCAATAGTTCTGCATGATTCTGCATCTTATAAATAAATACTGTGGTCACGGGTGCCCAGTGGGACAATGCTAAGCAGAGGCAATGGGCACAGCCTGAAACTCAGGAGGGCCCATCTGATAATCAGAGAACACTTTTTCACTGCGAGGGTAACGGAGCACTGGAACATGGGGGTTGGACCCCATGGCCTACAGAGGTGCCTGCAAACCTCAACCACATTGAGATTCTGCAAAATACTATGTTCAAAGACACCAATGCTCGCATCTTCTTTGTACAGCAGTGAGAAACACTTTTGAGCCAGAAAAGGCTGTTCCTCTTGACTATCAAGGAAATTGGTTGTGAGAGCAGAACCTGGTGGTCCTCAGCATATGGATGGGGAGGGTAGCTCAGTGAATCTGAACTCTTTACAACTGACTGGGATATATAAAACAATATGTAAAAATTATTTTCTGGAGGAGGAGAAGTCTAAAAAAAAGTAAGTAAATCTTCCAGTGAAGATTGCATAAGTGAAATGAATGAAGAGATGCTGGATTATGTTTAAAAATAAAGTGTTTATGAAAGGATATTTAATTGCAAGCTAATTTCTTTAGCTCAAATTGGCACTACCTTTCTTGTGCTAGTATGTGGTAATAAAAAACATTATACTTTTAGCAGATTTAAGTAGTCTATAAGAAGAGAAATACCTCATTTCTATTTTGTTCTCTTACAAAAGGGACGATCCTCAGCACGTCCTTAGCCAGATGGAGTTAAAATTGCAAGACTTGGGTTTAAAAGTTGCTCTCCTGCCCTCTAGTGTTACTGTAAAAGTTTCGAAATCAGCTGAGGGTTTGAGTGCGAACGAATTTCTGCTGTTTTTTAGAAAACTGAAAACTTACAAATTGATTCTTATTCTAAGTAGAAAATGGGAGTTCAAGAGGTTTTTAGAGCTTTCAATAGTTACTGCAGAATTAAAACTTCCCTTCCCTTCCCTTCCCTTCCCTTCCCTTCCCTTCCCTTCCCTTCCCTTCCCTTTTCTTTCCCTCCTGTCCTCTCTTCTCCTCCTTTCCCTTCCTTCCCCTCCCCCCCTTTTTCTTCCATGCATGAATTAATAAGGTGAGCCTTGCCATCAAACTTACTGAACCTTGTTAAACCACGGCTAAATTCCATGGAATTTATTGGACTCTGTCAAATTATTACCTTACCTCAATAAAACATATTGCCGCCTTTCTGCTCTGTCTGAGGCGCATTCCACTCATCCACAGCAGAGGTTGAGCATTGATACTGCCCTGTAGTATAAAGGCAGCTTCATTTTATTACGTTTTATTTGATCTTTTTTGCCCAACACCCAAGAAAAAGCGAAGATGCTGTCGAACAACACTAGGGGTCAGTGTTAAACGGGATTACAACGAGTCTAGGAGCAGTCAATGTAAGTGCAAACCGAGCCCGTATTCCTCAAGCCGATGTGCCGACCATTCCAGGACTTGGCCATGATTAATTAGTCTGGCTATTTTATTTCATCCAGAAAGAAGATAAATAAGTGGATACCAAGGTTCAGCTGGGGAGAGAATATCTTCTGATTTGTTGTCAGCAATCTTTATAAAGGTGGAACTTGTGTTTTGCACTCTTCAGTGCTCATTTCTCACAGTGTGTGGTGATCTTACAAGTAGTTTTAGGGGCTTTTTTGTGATGAGCAAACTGAGATAAATGCCCTGAGTCTAGATTCATGGAACCAAACACTAACCACTTCACAGTACTTGAGGTGCCACTGAGTCACATTAGTCACAGGGGCTGAGGATGCTTCTTGCAGAATCAGTGCCCTTAGCTCCTGCTCAGCATGGTTAAGCAGACAGAGCTCCATTCCTTGGATATTTTATTTTTTATCAGCAGTTGATGAATTCTTCACACATACTGGAAGTTTAAAAATTGTTTGGAAATGCATTTGAAAATCCTCTTGGTTTTCAGCTTAATGAGAGTCAAGGGTTGCATCAGTCTTAAGTCTTTGTCCCGAGCTGCATTCCTCAGTATATTAACCAAGAGCACCTCACCTGTCCTTCAAATGCCAGAGAGGTAAATCATGTCCTGATTTGCTGAGTTGCACTTTTCTGCAGTTAGATACAATTCACAGAAAAGTAACAAATTCCATAGAATAATCTGTCCTCCTAATATACACCCCCCCAAAAAAAATATGGTAGGAACTGGAATGTTGCTTGTCAAGTTCAGGCTTAATATCTCATTTGTTCCTATTTGGTTCCTTAGTAGATTCTGTGCTTGCCTCAGGCAACAGCAGCATGTTTCTTCGTGATGAAATGTGATCAGTTATTTGGATGTTAACTGTAAGAATGTAAGTGGCATTTCTGTTGGTTTGGCAAGAGTATCAAGAAGGGCTTTTTTTCCTCTAACCGCTGCCCTGATTGTCCCAGTCTCTATATCAATGCAGTCTTTTGGAAGCACAGCAAACTGGCCTCTGTATTTTAGTGTTAAATGCTATGATTTTTGCTAACTGACTCACCTTTGGCATGTGTGATGCCTCCCTTTGGTTCTGGCAAAGCCAACACCTGTTGACTTCTTGATTCTACAGCATTCAGCTGATCTCTTGGCATGTACATATCTACCTAGACCTTGATCAAAACCTGCTTGGGGATCTTATAGATCCCAAATGTTATGGCTGGAGGGAGAATGGGTGTACCTGGGAAGTGACTTTCAGAGAGGTACCAGGTTCTGTCTCTCATTATCAACTTTGTCAAGTTTATCGGATTTCATTTTCCAGTTGATGTAGGAGGTTGAATTGGGCTTGAAAATGACCAGTAATAAATTCCCCTGGAGGAGGAAATCTCTTGGCTGCCACAGATCCAGTTTCTGCATGCTGTTCTGTTTGCACTCCTCCTGCCTGGCAGCAGCTAGTAGAAAATGACTGAGGCTTAGCAAAGAGGATCACACTGATCTTCATGTGACACTGGAGGTATTACAATCTGGCACAAAGGTCTCTGAGGCAGGACCTATTCAGAAATGCTGTTTTCTTGTGTTCATTATTAGATGGGAGACCTGAAGCACCTCTGGCAGCATTTTCTACAGGCGGCATAAATTGCTTGGACACCCAGGATGCAGACTCAGCTAAAATATTTGCTTATGTTTCTGCTCAACAGTGCAATACAAACTTGTGAGAGTTATTGCACTTGGGGTGTTGATTGTGGATGGGCATTAGGCCTCATGCATGTTCAGGGTAATCCAGGCTTACTGCGCAAGGACATATATTTGCTCTAAGCGTGGTAACTCCAAATGTCCAAAATCCATCAGTTATCACATGTGAGTAGAAGCTGATGTACCTGTGAGAATGGTTTTGTTGTACATACACACCCGGGTTGCTCTGCACAAGAATCACAGGTAATGATCACTGCATATGTGAAGTTGTTCTAGTGTAATGCCCAAAGCAGGAGGGGAAGAGGTGATTAAAAGAAGCAGAGTTGGGAGTCCTGTCTAAACACAAAACCACATGCATGGGGCAGCTTTCTCTCTCTTCCTGTCCAGTCTCTCAAATCTAAACAGCCTTTGCTCTCTTCTGAATGACCTCAGTCCAGTGTCTGGTCTTTCAGTCCTACTGGACTCAACTAAGTTGAGTTGTTTGGCCTTGTGGAAACTGAGGATTTGAAAACCACTTTCTAGAACTTCACACATTTACCACAGTCAGATTAACATGGTCACTCTCTGCAAGAGTGACCAAGCAAGTCACAAGTAGCTGGACTTTAAAGGAGCTACGCGTTTCATTTTGATAGCATAAAAATTCCTTTCCTGGATCTTAGAAAGCACATATTTTTGTGGTGTAAAAAAAAACCCTGTATTTTCCTTCACATGTAAAGATCTGTTCAATATCATTATCAATGGTCTGGATGAGGGGACAGAGTACACCCTCAGTAGAGGACCAAATTGGACTGAAAATCTGCTGGAGGATAGGAAGTTTCTGCAGGGGGATCTGAACAGGCTGGATTGATGGGCCATGGCCATCAATTATAAATTATATTGATAATCTATATATTTGATATATATTCGTATATATATACGAATATACGTATATATATATATACAAATATATACGTTGATATATAAAATAAATNTATATATTTTATATTATTGATTATATATTTGATAATATATATTATATATCAATTATAAATTATATTATATTTATATAAAATATAATTATAAATTATATGAGGCTCAACAAGCTGCACTTGGGTCCCAACAACACCCTGCAGCACTACAGGCTGGGGGCAGAATGGCTGGAAAGCTGCCCAGTGGAAAAGGACCTGGGGGTGCTGGTGACAGCAGCTGAACATGAGCCAGCAGTGCCCAGGTGGCCAAGAAGCCAATGGCATCCTGGCCTGGATCAGCAATGGTGTGGCCAGCAGGACCAGGGCAGGGATTGTCCCCCTGTACTCAGCACTACTGAGGCCACACCTCAAATCTTGTGTTCAGATCTGGGCCCCTCAGGATGAGAAAATTTCCACTGTTGCTGGAGAGTGTCCAGAGAAGAGCAAGGGAGTTGGTGAAGGGTCGGGAGCACAAATACTATGAACAGCAGCTGAGGGTTAGCCTGGAGATGAGGAGCCTGAGGAAGGACCTTACCTCTCTTTACTACTGCCTGAAAGGGGATTGTAGCCAGATGGGGTTGGTTTCTTCTTCCAGGTAACAAGCAATAGGACAAAACAAAATGGCCTCAAGTTGTGGGGAGGTTTAGACTGAATATTAGAAAACATTTCTTTATAGAAAGCATTGACAAACATTGGAACAGGCTGCCCAGGAAAGTGTTGGAGTCACAATCTCAGGGGTATTCAAAAGATGTGTAGATGTGGCACTTGGGTTTGGTGGTGGACGTGGCAGTGTGGTTGTGACTTGTATTTGGACTTGATTTTTGAGGCCCTTTCCACTCTAAATTATTTTCTGTGTCTAGTTGAAAGATTTGCTAAATACAAGTTCCAAGATACACGTGGAAAGATCTGCAAAGATTCCAGTCACTTTTGTGAACAATATGATGATATTTAGTAATTTGCCAGTCTTTCTAAAGCCATTAAAGCCATCAACTTCTGAACTGTTTATTGTTTTCTTCTGCAAAAATAAGTTTATTTCTTTAGTTGCATAATTGGGTCAAATTGTATTCTAGGTTAAACAGAGTGCTTACTGGGGGGCAGCTTTGAAAGTATTATAAAATTCAAGTAAACAAAAAAAAAATCTAGGCGTTTTACTGAACTTGTCAAAAGAGCTTTTGAGCTTTTTCAGTTTTTATATATTTTATGTGTGTGTGTATATATATATACACACATATATATACTGGAGCATTCATAGTTTAAGACCAAAACTTTAATCTTAAAAGTTTAGCCCAAAATATATTTGGGAGCAGTAATTTGGATGAAGTATTCTCCAGACCCCTAAGGTTGAAGACTAAATTCTGCAGCTGAAAAGGTGGTAGATGATCATTATGTACTCAGGGGTGTGGACTCCCCATGAGGTTTTGTTTAGATAAGATAATGTACAGTACTTGCCCCTCTAATTGTTAATTACTCCTGTACTGATATTTTTGCTCGAGTTTATCTTGTGCAGCTGCTCCCAGCCTATGCCAGATGGCAAGCTAGCTCTCCAAGCATGAGAAATAGAACTGAAAGGACTAGGAAGGTCTCAGATCCCCATGTAAGGCTCTGATCCTGTAGGCAGTTGGAGTTCTGTACATGAAGGGCTTGTAAAGTCAAGCCCTTTGCATGCTTTAGCCTAATACAATTAGCCTCCCCTTTGATTTTAGTGACATGAGCTGTTTGCCATTTACGAGTGTGGTCAGATAACAACACTTTTGAACTGGAGGCAAACATCTTTATTCAAATTTGATTATCTAATTAAGATATAGAACCGTACTTAACCAACAAAAAAGGCTTCTGGTTTTTTTATTTGCTTTCAGTCTGAGAATGCTGAGTGCCTTTGTAAACAGGATATTTTATTTCAGCACATAATTTAAATTCCCAAGTGTCGTTTTTTCCCCCACTTCCTGATTGGTTTCATAAGTAGGCCATGTATTTTGTATTGGGAATGTTCATTGCACAGAACATGGAGCCCAAGCATGTCAAACTCTAATGTCTATCCTGGTATTGGAGGTAACATAGCATTCAAAATATTATTCTTTTTATAAGGACTCTGAATTACAAACAAGATTTTTAAAAAACTGTATATATTTATAAACTCCATAGCAGAAAGTGTTTATCAGTCTGAGAAATTATAAACATAAAAATAAAATTGTGTTTACAGTGTAGTGATTAGTTGCATCAGCATAATATGTTATATGATGGAAAAAATGTGCCAGTACATCTATGCCAACCTTGGTATTTTTCTCAGAAAGGTCAGAGGATGAAAGTATGCCTTGTCAGGCAGCCAGAACCATTTTACAGCTGTTATTAGTTGCATGCAGCCTAGAGGAAATGGGCTCCTGCCTTCAGCTCACAAAATCAAAGCCTGAAACTTGTTGTGCAAAAATTTAGATTGGATCTCTGAAGTACTTTAAATCGATCTTGATTCAAGTCCAGATTAGCTCTATGCATTTGCACCCATTTGCTGGAATTTTGTTTCTCTGATTTTTCCAGCAAATACTTTTGCAAGTTTTCATGACTAACGTTACAATGCAATCTGTTTTATACCTTCTTTAGATGATGTTTGCAAATTTTGCTTTGATTTTTCACAGTAAGATTCACTTCAGCTGGTGTCCTAACATAGTCCAGTGGACAGAGCTGCCTCCATGTGTATCCTCATTGTCAGTGAGCTTGCACCAGTCAGGTGATCTGTATCCTTACAGACCTTGGCAGTGTGCCTACCAATCTGTGTGTCTTTTTGTGTTGTTTAATCTATCAGTCACGTTTTGCCTAGATTAGGATGTAGATGTGGCGCTGAAATGCAGTAGCTGGTGACTGCTAATGTGTTCTAAAAGTGTGATACGG
The DNA here is from genome assembly GCA_013400575.1 of Peucedramus taeniatus. NCBI lineage: Eukaryota > Metazoa > Chordata > Aves > Passeriformes > Fringillidae > Peucedramus > Peucedramus taeniatus. The sequence continues at coordinate 48,352 of WBNO01022615.1, forward strand.
GATGTATCAGTACTGCAAAACACAGTTATGAAGTTAGAACAGCAGCAAAGATGAAGTAATTTGCACTTTAACTTCACACGAGAAGCTCGCTTTCAGGGCTGTGAGAACATATGTAGCAAAGGAGAGATAGAACTGCTGCAGAAAACAAAAAAGAAAAGCTGCAGGGACTGTGACCAGTGGGTAACCAGTATTTCCTGAGTCTACACTCACTCTGCTTGTCTTTCCTTGTGTATTTTCACATGGATTTAGGTGAGTGTGACCAGGCTACAGCTGCCCTCTGTTTGCCACATACCAGCTGGCCCAAAATCCAAGGTGTGCTGTCCTCTGGGAGATGTGAGCTATGCCTGGTTAAGGCTGTGCTTTCTTGCCCTGTAACCTGTTAATTTGTATTCTAATTTGTGCTAAGCTTCAAACTAAGGAGCCCAAAAGTGCAGTGAAACTTGTGCCATGCAGGCTGTTAAAAGAGCTTGGCCAGGTCTGCTCTTCATGCTTCTGTTGCATGGAAGCCTGGCAGAGATGGTGAGACCAAATTAAACCAATTATCAATATTATGCTGTTCAGCAAATGCTTCTGTTTGTGATGGTGTTAATGAAGTGGCAGGAGCAATTTGAAGGCCGTAGTTCCCGCAATAAAGTGCTGGCAGTGCACAAATGAAGCAGCAAGCTGCTCCAGGAGGGACAGCTGGAGGATGGGGGTGGGAAGGCAGAGGCAAGAAGTGATTGTCTGTCTCCGGAGAATGGGACCAATTTTCAGTGCAGCTATGCCAGCTGAGCTCTGGGAAGGCACCAGGGAATCCAGCTCAATGGGATTTAATTTGTGTGTATGCCTATAGATTATATATGACAGGCACGATTCCACATGCCTCCCAAATCATGGCACTGTACTTAAGCCCTTACACATAGATAATGCAGACGTGGGATAATCAAAGCAACCTTTGTCATGCTGAAAGCTGAAACTCCTGAGGGCAGAGTTTAATCAGTGTATTATTGGAACTAAAATTCCAGCCTTACTGTAGCGATTGTATTACTAGATGCCATATTTAATTCATGAAGAGAACTGTGAGTTTTAAAATGGAAATGAGACTCAAAATTTGCTGGTTGATGCAGAATGAAAATTAATTTTCTGTTGGTCATGAACGACAAAGAAATAGGTAAGAAAGCAAAAAATCTTTTTCATCTGTGGCTGAATTCCTTTTGTCAGGTTATTAACAGTCTCAAAAAGTACTGAAAGAAAACACTGCAGAAAGGTAACTGTGATTCACTTCACAAGTTGCATCTCTGTTCATGCCAAAGAAAGATTTTCTTCTGTTTCTTTAGCAGTGTATGTAAATGTCAAGCTTCTACATACTGAAAAACATATTTCAGCATTACTTAAATATGTAAGAAAATTATTACTTCCCTATGGTTTTTTTAGTATCTCCTTTTGCTCTTATTATAGACAAGGGAATTGCTAGGAGGTGGTAGTGTATCACTTCTACATACACATACATACTGTAACCATTATCTTTGTGCTTGAGCTTGTGTGTTTTCCAACAGCTTTAGCAAGCTTTGCTTTAATTAAAAAAATTAAGAATCTGCTGATTCGAAAGAAAATGTGACAGTGAAACAAACCTGGGTTATATTTGGTTAATAAGGAAACAGGATGATGCCGGATGTGGAGGTGACCAGGATGTTCCATTTCAGCTTTCCTTCCTCATTTAACTTTTCTTTGGCTGCTCCAGCTAGAAATGATGTTTGAGGGCTGGAACAACAGCAGGCATAAGAGTTTTTCATTATCTGCCCCTCTGACACAGTAGCACATCAACCATCACATCTCCACCTTCCTTCCTGTATGTTCTTTGTTTCCCACCATGGGCATGTTCTTTCTCCTGATGTGCCATATCTTCCCCCAGGTATGGTTTAATAGTTACTGTTCACAAAGTCCCAGCAGAAGTAAAAGCTGTAGCAGAACTTCAGGATGACAAATTGTACAGTGCCTTCCTGTAGCCCAATTAATTCTAGTGCTTCTACACATTGTCGTTCTTATGTTTGTTCAGACTCTGGCTTTTCAGCTGTAGAAGAGCAAAAGAATATCTGCACCTCATGTTGGCAAGGAAGTGACATCCCCACATGATATTTCAGGCACCAACCTCTCACTGACTTGTGAACTTGAACCTTGAACTCTGTGGTTGTCTGTGTCCAGACTTACATAAATGTGCTTGAATTTGTGGTAGTGGCTGAGGACAGTGGAATAACTTATACTCAAGAGAAGAGTTTAAATTTTTCTTATACCTGAGCTGATTTGCTTGGTGCCCTAGTTGGCTTGTCTTGGAATGCAAATAGTGAGAATGGTGTGGAATGACTCTCTGATTAGTGTGACAGTAAACTTTATGCCAGAGTTCCTCAGCTCTGAGGTGAAGGTATCATTTCCATTCTTCACAGCAGGCTGTATGGTGAGATGAAACTATTTTAATACTGAAGGGACAGATCAAACCACAGATTTAAACAAACGATTGTGCTGTACTCTGTCCTGGTAACCTCTACTTGTGGCTGCATGACACTGATGCTTTTTTTGCTCTTCTTTTGTGCTGATGCAGTTTTTCAATACATACAAGTTAAATCCTACATCCCTTCTTAAATAAACATTACCATTTATTTTTAGAAGTCCATTTAAAACATAGAGCAGTTGAAGTGACTTCAAGTGATAATAGGATGGAGTCAAACATGAGTGTTGGAAAGGATCAGAGATCACAGAATTAGGAACAAAGATCATAGAATCATAGAATAATTTGGATTGAGAGGGACCTTAAAGATTATCTAGTTCTAATCCCCCTGCCATGGACAGGGACACCTTCACTAGACCAGGTTGCTCTGAGCTCCATCTAACCTGTCTGTAAACTTCCAGGGATGGGGCATCCAGAAGTTCTCTAGGCAAGCTGTTCCAGTGCCTCACTAGCCTCACAGTAAAGAATTTTTTCCTGGTATCTAATAAAAAAGATCCCCACTGTTACAGTTTTATTACAACTTTTGTGTAATAAAACTGTAACAGCTTTTTCTCTCCCCCTTTTTTTTTTTTCATGTTCCTGCTGCCGCATCAACTAAAAACTTCAGAAGAAGGTTCCTTAACTTTATAAGAGGAGAGGAAAACTTGAATACATGAACTCTGCGTATTCTGTAACTAGAAAGTAACAAAAAATAATCACAATTCATATTTCAGTTTCACAACTTTTAATGCAATTATACAAGTGCAACATTTTTCGAAGACCTAACTCAATTTTTTAAAATTGCAGACAATATGGTTTCAACTCATTGTTCTTGCTTAAATTTGGGCCGGGAAATCCAAGTGAATAATTTTATCCTGAAATCATAAAAAGTCTGTTAAAAAAACCCCAACAAATTTGGAATATTTAAGTAATATTCCTTTTATTGTGGTAAATATGAAGAAGTAATAAAATAAATACACTCATACTTGGTGTTTGTCCAGTTTAAAGGGGTGTGTGTGTGAATACTAGATTAGTCATTCCTAACTTGGACAAACCCTTATTGTGTCTATATTCATAGCTTTTCCATAGTAACCAACATGGATTATTGAGTTGCAACCCTTTTACTGGATTTCATGTGTTTCTATCAACCCTTAGGAGAGCTATTTTGGTGTTAAATACTGCCAGGCAGTGAGTAAATGTTTTTCTACTTTACCAAAGGAATATGTAGCTTTACTTGTTCCTTCCTTCCTTGCTTAGTCTTAAATTCATCTTCAATGAACTGATTTAACTAATTAACCTACTGGAAAACTATTCTCCTTTAAAAAGAAAAGCAAAAAAAAGGCTTTTTCTCTAGCAGTTGACCTTGCCCAGGATTTCAAGAGCACAAGTATAAGACAAACAGAATGGAAGAGAGGCACAAGAATTGGAGTTAAAGGGGAGGTGTGACTTCTTGTTTTCCCTGGCAGTGAGCTGGAAGTTAATCTCAGTCCATATGTCTTTAAAACTTCAAAATGAGTTAATCAGGGCTTTTTTGACATGGTTACTTAATGTGAGGCTATAATATTCACAGCAATTGCAGTGAAGATAAAGCTGCTAGCCTGGATTTACAATAGTGAAAACGAATGAAGAACTTGACCCTGAGATTAACATTTCCTGTAACTCTTAACATTCTTTTTTATAAGTGGTACTTCAGTTCTCTTTTGTTTCAAGTATTTAGTTTGTAATCATACCAGTGCTTCAGTAGCAAAGTGTTTTAATTTTGGAGCCAGGGATTTGAAGAGAGTAAGATTTCTATTTAATTATAAGGGAAATGGAATTTGGTCAAGTGTTTTAGGTTATTATTATCCCACACTGAAGCTTTTACAGAAGAAAAGGAGATAAGAAATATTTGGGTTCAATGATGTAAGTTGTTGAGGATAGCTGGCCCCTTACAGTGTGCCCTGATGATCCAGCCTAGAACTACACGAAGCAAGGGAGTTCCAGAGTGTTTGAGTTCAGCCATAAGGGCATAGAATATTTTCATTAAAAAATAGAATTATTACTAAAGCTAAGTTGTCATTTTCCTTCTGATAGTAAAGGATGTTTTGTTTCATTAAATTACTTTCTGGCTGTTGTTTAAAGGGTTCATAATCTTTCTTTTAGAAATGAGCTACTGTTGAAGGAAACAGATAATATGTGCCCAATGTGATTGCTGTAACAGAGGTGCACAACAGATGCTGAGTTTGTCTGTCCTGGCACTTTCCCATCATGGCTGGTGGCTTGAGATGACCTCTATCCAGCCATGGAGCTCTGTGGTTGATCACTGCATGGAGGTCACCTCCTCCACATGGGGTCTGGACACACTCAATGCACTCTAGGATGTGTGTTGCTGCAGCACATTGGACCAGTCCCACTTCTGCTTTGGGCAAACAAGAGTCCTTTCTCCTTCTTGACCCAGGCACGTAGGTATGGTGAAGCTTTTCTCTCTGGTTGGTGGGTTTGGGGATTCTGTCCTGAGAAACTGCCAATTTTCTGAAGCCAGGAGTTTGCAGTTGTGTGGCAGTCGCTGAAGTACTCCAAGGTGGTGGTTATGGCAGGTGGTATTTCTACTCTTAGTTCAGTAGTAAAAAGTCATAGTCTTGTGTGCTAGAGTCTGTCTTTCAGGAAAGAAGTTTTCATCATCCTTTCAAACATTTTCTACTGATCCATATTGCAAATGAGAAAGGAGAAAATACCTTAGAAAGCATATCTAAGTGCAGCCTCCAACATGACTGCAGATGAAATTCTATGTTAAATAAAGGAAGAGCTGATACTGGTTTAAGTCTTAGTTTCAATAGATAACCCTTCTGAGGGAATTGCTGCTACCCTACTTGGCTATGCTAAGATAATTTGTGATTTTAATACACATTTTTTTTTGAAGAAGAGTAATTAAAAATAAGTAATATGGAATATATGCTTTCAGAACAAAAGTGTCTGTCCCCTGCACCATAGATCAATGGTGGTGTAGCAGAGTGGTAGATTATAACATGCAGTGAGTTGATCAGTCATGTGGTGCTGCTTCTCCTTGTTTCAAGTTGCTAAATCCTATTAAAAGGGAAGCTTGAAACAAATTTTATATATTTTTAGTATTTTCACTCTGTGAATGCAATTACTGTGACAAACACAAAAATTGCTTGAAATCATGAGTAAAGAAGGAAGTGTTGCTGCAGTGGGAGGGAATTGGTCTGTTAGAACTCTCCCTCATTCGTGGCAAGTGGCTCAGGGGCATCAGAGCCTCTGAAGATTTTCCAAAACTCTCACTCTGAAGTATTTGCTGTCAGCCAGCTGGGTCCTTGCTGGAGAGACCTTGGATACTTAGATGAAAATTGTCATGTGGGAAAAAAGTCCAAATTGTAATCAGATCAATTAGTTATGCTACAGTTATTGCTGGCTTGTAATAATTTTCCCATTTAGGCTTTTTCTTTACTAGCTGTTATAATCTCAAAGGAATTTTGTCGGGAACTGTAAGGGAAATGGCTTTTGTGTAATTTTGCTTCACGGTGTTTTCCACTATGCTGAAGACATGGTGTCTTTAATATCTACACTCTTACAGAATACTTAACCCCCTAATATCCTAAACTCTATGAATCCTTCCCCCTGGTTGTCCAATACACTCCAGCTAATTCTAATGTTCTGTTTACAAATTTTGCTAAGTTTAGCTGCATAGTTAAAAAGGTTAGTACCCTCACAAGTCCATTTTTTTGGTGTGGGAAGTTATCATTTGCATCGGAACAGCAGTATTTTAAATTAAACTACAGAAATCAAAATATGTTGATGCATAGGGTTGCAATCACAAAATGGGCTTGTGACTCCTGTTCTGCTGGTTCACTATGCCAGGAAAGGACTGACTTCCAGAATAAGGGCAAAGCAGGAGCACTGAGGACAGTAAAATTTCCAAATGCTGTCATTATCCAAGAGAGAGTAAGAATTCTTTGCTACTTCCTAAATTGCTTTCACAGGAGACTACTGGAATAATGCTATTTCTGGAACCCTGTCTTGTTCTAGTTGTTCTTTTACTTTCCATGATTAACCTGATCTCTTACTTTTTCCTTCATCATACTTTTCACACTTGTTTCAGCTGTTTTTCTCTTTTTTCCCCATCTCACTTAGATGTCTGGTTTTTTAAATTGTTCTTGCAGACAGAAAAGAGAAATATAAAGAATCTGTCACTGCCTTGATTTAATAACCTTATATGTCTTGTTTTCAGGATTATTCTCTTGGCGTCAAAGCTTGGTTAGCAAAGAAAGCTGACAGGTGCTTGCTGGTGATAGAGCTGTAGTCCTCTTCCAGGGGAAAGAAAGGGAATTCTCCTCTTCTTTCATTCATGAGTGCCTGAGCCACCAGAGTCAGAGCAATTTCCATCGGTCAGGTCAGTGGAAAGGCTGGTTCAGATAAATTCTTTCTTCAGTGGGGATTGGTAAAGAATGTCCTTATGTAAAACGATTCTCACTTTTTCCTGCTATTAGAGCATATATGTGACTAGTAAAAAGTTTTCAATTGCAACAGAGGGAGAGTAGAAAAATACTTGACAAGAAATGGTATGACTTGTACTTTATTGGAGTTTGACTGTGGACTGGTGTCAGGTGAACTATAAAATCACAGAGAGATCACAGAGTAGCGCAAGTTATGGCAGATCTTGCCAAATACTTCCACTGATCCTATTTTCATGTGTAACTTTACCAAATTTCCCCCAGTGATAAAGAGATTTGCAGCAGGTATCTGCATCAAGTTTGCATATTTGTCAAAAGACAAATGTCCTTCAAAACAGCTTATCCATTTCTGAAATGGTGAATGGGAAAAGGTGTTTTCTAATGACTACTTCTTACAGATGTTCTAGTACCTGTTAATTACAGAGCACAGACTTAACAGCTGATGTGGGGAAGGCTGCAGTATATATTTACTTTTCCATAATTTTGGAACTTTCTGACTATGAAACTCCTGGATTTACAACCCTACTACTTTTTATATAATTATATAATTTATATAATTTGTTTGGTTGCCTCCACAGCAATTAAAGCTGCCTTATATTTTTCATTGTAGAAGCCTCTCTTTCAGTTGGAAGTTTCTTGGTCAAGTCTTAACTGTTTGGGTTGAAGCTTTCTTGTTTTGCTTTCTGCCTCTGATTAAACAGTTTTGGGAAGCTTTAATAAAACTGATGTATCTGTATTCAAGAATTGTGTTCAGATAGAAGCTGGGGAGAGGCTGAGGTAATTTTTGTTTTCAGTGCCACAATTTTTATTTCTTTTTCTTTTGAGTGCTTTGCCTTTCCTGAACAAGTCCTCTGTAATTAGAACTGGGACCAAAGATTTGACAAAAGATAGTCCTGGGATAGAAGAAATATCATTCACTGTCCTCCAAAGACTCAGGCAGATTTTGATGATCTACATCTTCAAAAATCCATTTACATGTGTTCAGAAAGTACTGGCTTCAAAAATATTTATTTCAATGAACTCAGGCTAGAGATAGTGGGTAAGGAAGTGAATATGGTGAAGATACAGACAGTATGAGCCACATACTGAATCAGACTCAAATGACAGAGGACATACCTCAAAAATCAAGACACATGACCACAGAGGCTTAGCAGTCCAAGGCAATAGGGAGGATGGGTAAAGGCAGAGCTGATGCCAGCTCCTTGTATGATGGGCAGTGCTGCAGCTTCCCTCTGGTTTGTGTGTGAGGAAAGCTGGGAATTTCTGACTCAGTGGGCTCAAAGCCCACTGGATGGACATGGAGAAGCAAAAGACAATCAATTTTCTTTCTCTGGAAAAGCTTGCTAAAACCTCTTATAGCCATTTTGTTGCTGATTTTCTTTACCTCTCTTACTAATGAAAATAAGAACCTTGTAACTTTGCCAGTGTAGGTTTTGGAGCCCTCAATGCATGTGCCCATCTAGTCACCTTAAATATTGTTGCAGTGTCTGGCTGTTTCTCTCAGGGAACTGGTAAGCAGTTGCTTCTGGTTTCTTTAATAATTTTTAGATTATTTCTGAGAGCACCATTTCTCCATGGTGCACAGGCTGAGTGAAGAAACGACAGCAGTTACAAATCGCCTAATAAAGTCTGAAGAGCGCTCTGGGATTCATTTGATAAGAGTGGCTGCATTAAGTGAAAGGCTGTTAATTGTATGGCTGCCTGCCACGAGAAGTTAATCCCCAGCACAAAAGTACAGCAAAATGTGCTCTATGAGCAGTTCTGATCCAGAAATAACTGTGAAGGAAAGAACAGAAGCTCAGGGCTACCTTTTGGCTCTGTGATTTACACTGCCCACGAGGATATCTCGCAATGTTGGCTATGTATTTTTCAGCTTGTTGCCAATCCTCATGCCATCATTGAACCTGATACTGAGGCTGGGACTTTGTAATTCTATCCAGAATGGCTCAGTTCTCCTGGTTCACTTTCCACAGCTCCTGCTTTTGTTTTTCTTCAATTAAACTAGAGGGGAAAACCATATAAGTAGAATCAGACTTCTTCGCACTTGTTTGTGTTCCCATGCCTGTGAATCCAGAATGTGGAGTATTTGTCAATCTTCTGTTAGGGGGAATTTTGCCTGAAATTTTATCCCTCCCCTACAGAGACTTGCTCCTTCTTGATCTGCATTAACTGCCCCTTGTAACCCAATCTTTTTGTCCTTCTTGAGAGGATAGACTTTGTTCTGCGTCTTCCAAACACACTCCTGCCTGTACGGAATTTTGGGACATTTTGCAAGAGGAACAATTCTATAGCTTTATCTCAGATTAGTGTCAACCTTCCAGTTTTGGAATTGAAGTAGTGAAGTAGTGTAGGTGAGGACACGGCTGTTGTCTGAAATGTTTAATCATCAATTTCTGTTACTTTGGTTTATAACTTTCTCTTGTGTACAAACCTGATATACTGAGTTGAGAAGCATGAAGATAGTGAAGATAAGTCTACTGCCTCAAATGCCTTGGAAACTTTCTGTGATTTCTTAGGCTGCAATTTTCCAGGCATCTGAGTTGATCTCACAACAGTCTCCTGCCACCAAAAAAGCAAAGGACCCACACTTTTCCTTCTCCTGCTCATCTCCCCCCTGCTCCCACTGTGTGGTCTTCTCCATCCCTTACAACAGCCCTGGAATTCATGACTTTGCAGGAAGTGGCAGAAAAAACATCCAGGTTTGTTTGGTTTTGTTATTTTTCTGCTGCTGTCACAAATTTAATTAGCTAATGGCGAGGTTTGGTGAAAACCAAAGTTGATCCAAAGAGAACAGGAGTTTGCCATTTGAATCATGAACAGAGAGAAGGAATGGAAGGGAGGAGGAAGCTCTGCTCCTTCTGTATCTTGTGTAATCACAGCTTCAGTGGTGGAATTAAGTAATTCTTGTTGATGCCTGCACAGATTTGGATATTATTCACTAGTGACAAACCATAAGTGTTATGATATGGATTTGCATGATGTGCCCATGACCAACTTCTGCCTCAGGTGAAGGAACTGTGCAAATGTCAGGATATTTGTGACAGTGACGTGTAGTGAGTTCTACCTGGATCATTTCAGCTGAACAGCGTTTGCTTTCTTGGACACACTTTAGGGCTTGGTGAGTAGTCAGTCTTTCAAGAAGTAGATTGGCTGCAAATGAATCACAGGAGATAACAACCACCACCTGAACTATAAAAACCCTTCACTTCAAAACCCTGTCCCTGTTGTTGACTGGTTTGCTGTGCCCTATTTGGTATGTGAATTTCCTGCTGAATCAAAAATATTTAAGATGGTTCTCTCCAGTGATAAATCTGCAAGGCACATTTTGCTTGGTCTCCTATGAGCAGCAAATAAAATTTTCCCTTTTGCCTGCTTCCTGCTCCACTATTTTTAAAAACATTTAAATTATATTTTTGCTCTGGCTTTATTTCATTGCTCAGCTTTGGGTCTACCTTTTTCTGGTGGTGTCTGTAGGAGCAACTGGCAAAGTCAGTAGCAATGACTCACTTAGCAGGATCAACAGCTTTGCTGAGACATAACAGGTTTGCTTCAATTATTTTCTTAAAGTAGGGCAACGTTTCCCCCTTTCTATTTGTTTTTATTCCCTCAGTTATTAAAGTGAAAAGCTAATTTAAAGCAATCTTCTCTTCAACAGAGTGTAGGAAGAAAATGACCTGGCATTAGATTTCATGTGACAGGACAAGCAAATGGCTTTCTGAAGTGTTGATTATACCTTAGGCTGCCTTTTAAATGTGTCCTCACAGAGCAGTTTATCCTTAGCTATGTTTATCACTGGGAAGGAAACTTGATACCTACATGGAAATGATGCTGCTGCTGCTACCTTTTGGCCTTATAGTCATTTCTGTTGTCAATTTGTCCCTTTGTTCTCATGATGCAGGACATCTTCTCCAGCAGCAAACAGTTCTCTCTTTCAGTGGCAGAAAGTTGGTGTTCCTCCAACTTTTTTGTACAGAAGGCATAAAGAAATGATTCTGTTTTTACAAGGGCATAACAAGCAGCAGTGATGTAACATGGATACCCAATGGGGTGTTCAAAATTGCTGTCCCCTTCTCTACACAGCATGCAACAGACACTGATCAGGTAAAGCTCTGTGCTATTGTTGAGAGAACCCTTTTTTTCAACATTTTCATAGTGACACAGGGAGACAAAGCCCTTTGCAGTGCTGTGAATTGGATTCTGAAACACTCTCCTGTAACCACAGCCTGCATGATTAGTGAATTCATTTCATCAGTGTAAGCAGAATTTCTATAAATATTTGTCAACATATTTTCCAGGATAATAATCATAATTTTTGTCTCTAGCAGCCTTCATAGGCTCTTATCAAAAGCTAGGATTGTTATGGAAGTGTACAAGCACATGATGGGACATATCCAGATTTCTGTGAAGTCAGTGAGATTCTCTCCATTATCTTTGGTGGGCTTTGGATCAAATAGTAACTTTTCCATTGACTTCAGTGAGATTTGGATTAAGTCCAGTTGCAGGCCATTTTTGTCCTGGAGAGACTGAAGGCTGTTGTAAGTAGAGAAGCAACAACTGGGTGTAATGAACAAATGGAGAGATATGAGGAATGATAAGCTAGTTTTTTTCATCATTATCATGATTTTAAGCCTTTTAAAATTTGATTTTAAAATGGAAGATATTAATAATCTCCATTTCTTAAGTTAACTGTTGGATAAAAATGGAAATAGTCCAGTGGAAGAGAGATAATCTCTTTGGACGTCCTGAGGCATTTTCTAATTTGTAAAACAACGTTGCCATGTTGTTTTTCAAAGAACACATACCCATGCTAAAAGTGTGTTTGTGGAGATTGGGAAGGAATGGGGGAGAGGTGAAGAGAAAGACTTATTTATACGATTATCTGAGGCCTAACAACTTTTTCTGGAAGGGCTGAATTGAAGATAATCACAGAGAGGCCAGATGAAGGGAAGCAGGGAAAGCACAAATTTCATAGCTGGACTTCATCCTCAAAAGGCTCTTGGAACAGAATTGCTGAAGGAATAGTCTTTGTTTTGAGCATACTAATTCAATCTTTTCCTTTCTTATCCTTTCCTTCCCTTCCCCATATTTGATTCTAGACAATCCAAAGATATTTCAAGTCCTATTCAAAACAAATAGTAAAATCCTGCTCATCCAGATCTGACAGTTTTGAACGGCTAATGTTAGAATAGCAGATTTCTGGAGGAAATCCAGTGCATCTGCCTTGTTTGCTGGGCTTTGTAACCAAAGCAGACCAGATGCTGGTCACACTGTTGTATAAAGGTATCCAAAACTGGTGCATTAAGTCATCCCATGACAAAATAGCCCTGAGGAGAGTGCTTGTAGAGAAACTGGATACCAGAATATCGCAATTTTTTCCCCCTCTTTCTCTAGGAGTATGGAAATCAGGAGGATGAGAAAGAACCAGTCTCACCTTGAGGAATCAGGACCTGTAGTTCTAAGGAGCATGATTAAGACTAGTGGGTTCCTGTTGGTGTTTTTGTTGTTAACCTCTGTGTGTGGGGTTATGTGGTGTTCCATTTTCAAAGGAACTTCAGCAATTATTTTTACAGTAATGGGAAAAAAATTAACATCAGCAATTGGACCCTCATCCTAATACAGCATGTGAATTTATGCATGAGGAAGAAATGAATTGTTTTGCTAGTGAAATGGTTTTAACGTGCCTGGGGATTATTATGTCACACGGTGAGATGATAAACAATTTAAAGGAAATTAATTCTGAAGTCCTTATATGGGTTATACTCCCATTGCCTGAGGGGCACTGTATTGGAAATTAAGTCTTTGACAGGGTTAGCTGCATGTATTTTCTACTTTGCTTACATTTGGTTTTTTGGGGTTTTTTTAAATTGCTGTTGTTTCCTTTTAGTGAGCAGAGATAATTAGCTAACAATTTATTTTCCACTCTCATCGGTTATTAAAAATTTGTCTCTTGGGAGCAGTAAGATTTTGAAGGATAACTGCCAGTCAAGGCTACTCATTTTTATTTCTTGTGCTTTGAATATGTTAACATCCCATTATGCAGTTCTTTGCTCTGTATCTTGGTGATTGTGCTATTCTTGTTATTTGCAATGGTATTTTCCTGGCTGTGCAGAAGTACATCTTAGGAGGCTATTTGAACACTTTAGCACTTGTTAATCTGAAACTCTGATTTCATCAATAGTCATAAAGATAAAAGAAGTTATTTAATGTTGCCAGGAATGTGCTATTCATGGATCCTGATAGTCCTGTTGTAACAGTCACTTCACTGAGAGGAAAAAAAGGCCCTGAAATTATGGCCTTGTACTAGGCTGTTTATTTCCTTTGAGAGGAGATGTGAAGGCCCAGTGAAAGAGCCAATACTGTACCTTCAGCTTGTGGCTATATATTGTTGGGGCACGTGTGTCCACTAATGCTTTTGCTGTCTGGATCTGCAACAGAAGTGAAATGTTTATCCTTTCTCGTTGGAAATATCCTTCCATATCATTATGGAAGATCTTTTAATTCCCGTGCTCTGCTTTGTTAGCCAGCAGTTACACTATTAAACACATGATTCATTGTATCAGCAAAGCCAGACTTGCCCAGAAGAGTAGTGGAAAATGAAAACATTCAAGAAAGTTCTAAAGCCTACCGGAGATGCAAAGTCTTCTTTATGTTGGAAAAAATGTAGAAAATGCATACAATCTGGTTACAGTTGGGTTGATATTATGATGCAGAAATGATAAAAAGACCAGTGTATGAAAGCACTAGGTACTCCTAAGATTAGTCAGGTCTTACAAAAGGATACTTATTTAGGATGCTGCCAGAGTGGTAAGAATACTGGAAAAGGAGTTCTTGTGTTGAAAGTATTCCCAGGTTTCTTCTAATTAACGTTTTAGAACAATCATTAAGAGCACATTGTAGATCTAATAATTCTAATGGAGTTGGTAGTTTAGTGGCATACTAATATTTATCTCCATCTGACCTAAACAGCCATGCAACATATGAGGGAGAAGAATAATCTGTGAACTGTGTTGGACTAAGTAAACCCCATGGAGGAAAAGCTGGTAATGGAATAGAGCAAGAGAGGATTAAGAGGGGAGATCACTTTCTCTCAAGTGGGCTTCTGCAGGGAGTGACACTGGATCTATGAATATGAATATCATATGAAACTATGAATTTTTGTCATGAAATACATTCTCCCTCCCTCATAACTTACACATGAACTGTTCCAGCTCAGGCAGACTCAGTGATACATAAAGAAGAAATAAATACTTGCTATTTAAAAAATAAGAGATTGACAAGTAAAAGCAGCAAGCACATCACCAACACAAACCCCTCAGTGCAGGACATGACCAAAGCACTGCCTGAATGCAACACAAGTCTTCAATGTCTCTTTCTGAAGCACCTTTGTGATGACCCAAAGACCAGGCTTGAATCCCTGACAGCAGACTTGTCATACATACTGCCAGGATAGGTTCCTTGCTTTTAGAACAGAGTGAATAATTTACAGCATTGACTGGGATAATGTTTAGCAGTTTCTAACTTTGTCTGAAATTTGCTTGAGCTGCTTGGCTTCCTGTGAAAACATTCAGCTGCTTTTTTTGTGGCAGTCATCTCAGAGGAGGTGGGATCCCAGAAGGAAACTGCTCTCAACTCCAACTGTTTTCAGGGGATGATGACAGGGCTCATCTGCATCCTTTCTAGATGCCATCATGTTAAGTAGCTGACTTTTACTGGATAGCAAAACTAAACTTGGCAAACCTGTGAGAGTTTTGGCTGCTGCTGCTCTGATTCTTCAGGTGTCTTTAATTATCATACTAATAAGTTATTTTAAAAATAACTTTAGGAAGACATGTCATTTGTAAAAGAGGGTTGTTACTGTACCAGTCAGTACAAATCACCAGTGTGAAGAACAAAATGTGATATTTATGCAAACTCTGATTTTAATTTGTAGATATTCAAACTCTTTCAAACTTGAAACAACAAAAGGTGGGGTCTAGAAACCAGATTTCTTCTGTAGAATTCATATCAATATAATTTCATTTTCTGGGAATTGCTATGAACAATTTCTGTCTCATTCTTACATGCACAACAGTAAAAGCTTAACCCTGGCATTTATAAGCTCACCCTTATCTCTTTACAGCAGCACTTAAACTTGCAGCACTTTACAGATGGTTTTGGAACCATTATATTTTTAATTATATGCAGAATGTTGCAGAGAGCAGATGTAACTTCTGATATATTTTTCCCTGTTCCTTTCTTCTATTAAGGAAATAGCAAAATTAGTCAGACTGGATGTATTTGCTCTTGGGCTCATAAAAACATGCTGACATTTTTTGCAGCATGGAGAAAATTATAACTTATCCCTAAACATTGCCATCTTTTTCGTGATCTTCTCCAAGAAATGTACCTTGTTTTCTTCCTTGCTTCCTATTTCCCTCTTTCTCTCTTGCTCTGGTTCTTCTTTTTGTGAGCTCCTTCAAAGCAAAGCCTTCACATCACCAAGCAGAGACCCTTATGTTTTCTCAGAGCAATTTCTGTCTCTCTTGGCAGAAGAGAGACAGAAATTCTGTCTCTCTTCAGGCCCCAGGGGGCTGGGCCATTCAGGACAACCTGCCAAATTGCCCTGCTGCCCCCAGGTACCACAGCTGCTGGTACCTCTGCTCTGGCAGCTGGTGTTCACTGCAGCAAGCCTGTGCTTGTGCCAGGACAAGGCACGGTAAATCTTCTGGGAAACCAGCATGGGAATTTAGAAGCACCAGCTTCTAAAATGACAACACAGGGGCACTTGGAAAGGCCCCTCTTTGTTTACTGGGACCTTGTTTATCACTGCTCGGTGCAAACCCCTTAATAAAAACCAAAATTCTGTACTTTCTAAGCCATCCTTCACTCAACATGATGGTTATTCTTTCTATTCTCTTGCACTCAGAGATTAATTTTTGTTTTTAATCCGAGAGCAATTGAGTCGTGGGAAATATTTTGTTCTCTATAAATATATTTCTTCACTATATATCATGGTGATCTCTAACCTCTATTCTGCTCCCTTCATGCATATATGAAGTACACTGCTCTGCACACTGAACAAAGGAGAGTTCTGTATGAACAGTGGATGCTGAGGGTATTTCAGCTACACTGATATCAGTTCCCTGCTTTAAAAGAGCCACTGTTTAAATAGCCATGCTTATAAACAGTAGTGAGCCTCCTGAGGTTAATTCATACAGAATGAAATTTATTCATTTCAATATTGTCAATTTAGTTAGAAAAATATGTCAAATTCAATTCTCTACCTCATCTTTCACTTTTTTCTACCTGCAAATCAAATGAGAGGAAGGAAAGGAAGGAAAGGAAGGAAGGAAGGANAAGGAAGTTTCGGAAGGAAGTTTCGGAAGGAAGGAAGGAAGGAAGGAAGGAAGGAAGGAAGGAAGGAAGGAAGGTTGGTTTATACAGTTAATGAAGCAGACCCAGTCTGGAAATAAGTAAGAACTATTTCTTCATATTAAAGCTAATTGTATTGTAATTCAATCTTCCTAAGGCAGCCATGCAGTTGAATCATCACTGATGCTATTCACTGCTTACGAATTTTGAAGAGGGCACACTCTTGCATTATTACTGATTTGAGGCAAATGACTAATCAAATCTTTTCCACTTCTAAATTTGGTGAAAATCATTATGATACCCTAAATGGACACAAAAACTATACACATATTTGCTGGATATTCTCAAAACATGTCTCTTCTACCTTATTGCTCATCAGTAGCTTTCACAGCACATTAAGAATGAATAGAGAGATGCTGTAGTCCTTTTGGGTAAGCATATTCTTTAATGAAGTCTTAAAGAACATCAAACAGTTGTACCCATCCTTTTCTTGAGTTCTTCACACTTTGCTTTGTCCCATTTTAGCTGAAATAGTTGTTGCCACATGGTAGAATTGACAGGTTGGCTCGATGCATCTCTGCAAAATAAAGCATCTCTGAAACTGGTCTCTTTAAAAAAAAAAGTGTGAGTAACACCAATCTGAGTCTTTTCTGAAGCAAAGCCCTGGAGACTTGTGGTATGCTTGTAGCCAGTCACGTGGAGGTTGTCATGGCATCGCTGCTCAGAAAAGGAATGAATAGCTGGTGGTAGCATTTCAAACAATACATTTAACAAATAGAAAACAAGAACTGAACATGATAGCAAAGAGTATTTTATTCATACATTCAATAGATTACCAGTTATACTTCACAAACCAGCCCTACTTCTCACTGATGAAGGAAAGACAGTGGTGTAAGCCATTAATAAGATTCATGGCAGGGGGGGTTAGGACCAGGCAATCTTTAAGGTCCCTTCCAACCCAAACCAATCTATGATTCTACGAATAATTAATACAAATATGTAAAGGACTGCATAATGGGCTATATTTACTGAGTCTTGAATTGCATGGCACACCTCAGTAATGCTCTGAACAAACCACAGTGTGGTCTTTTGCTCTGCAATAGATTTTATAAAACATTTATTTCATTGATTAAAAAAGCACTTTTCAAAAGCCAGGCAAATGTGTTCATACTGAAATAGTTCTGAGGTTTAATAGACTTTTTACCTTTCTTTATCTGCTTAAATATGTCTGCTAAGAAAAACAGACAAAACAGACTTCCAAAAGCTATTTACCAAGCTGACTACTGGTTCTCATCCACAGCCACCTTGGCTTTCATTCTTCTTGGGCAATATTTGGTAGAAAAGTGAATGGGGAAAGATGTTTGCTCAGGCCATCTCAAAAATAGGAAAGTTTCTTCTGCTCATTCAAGATCACCTTGGTCTCCTCCAAAGATGACTTTGAGCTGACACAGATCATTTGAGGTTTCTGTCCTCATGGTATGGAGCACCCTGAAGCTGAGTCTGGCAGACTGCTGAAGAAGTTTACTTTTGTTTCATGCATTTTCTTTATAAGGTCCCTAGTTCCTAAGGAGAAGACTTGAATTACAACCTGCAGCTGCCACAGGTCCTTTAAAACAGGTAGATTAATGCCCATTATATAGGAGTACTGGGAAGCAGGGAGGGAACCTTTGGCAGATAGTACCAAAATTCACTAATGAGAATTGGCCTGTTCAAGGATGAACCAGGGAATATTCCTCTTTACTGCAAGGCAGTTTGTGCAGGTTGATCTTACACAGTGTTTCATGTGGATGCAGCAACTCATCTATCACACAACTACTCAACACAGAATCAGTGCCAGTGCTCTTTTTAATATGTATCTTGATTATCTTTTTCATTTCAGTGGTTTAAGTTGATTATAGGCATTAGTGATTTTTATTACACTTGGTGTGAAATGGAGCTTAAACAGCAGAAGCAGACATATAATTAAAATCTTGATACCCACTAATTTTGAGCTGTAAGGCAAATACTCTTATTTTCAGACAAATGATGGAAGGAAATGAAGAGTGGTTTTTCCCCCACTGTTTGTGTTCTTAATTTCTTGTTAATATAAAAGCAAGATGTGGAGAATGTCAGTCAAAATAATAAAGAGTACAGAATTTAAGTGCATTTTTTCAAATACCTATGTAAAATTGAACTGTGTACATAACACAATTATATTTTGCTTTTGGACAAATAAAAGGGTTTGGCAGAGCCTTGGCCATGTTCTTTTAAATGCTATATGTTTAATGATCTGTTATGGACTGATCTGAAGGGCATCATTATCTTTTTGATGATTTTGATGAAGCCTTAAAATATAAGAAAAACGTAGACTCTTAGATTGATGGAAACATGGCCCAGTAAGAAATGAAATCACCTGGCACAGGTTCCCAACTGCTTCTCAATTAAATTCTGTGAAGGGAAGTGGTTTTAAACTTCCTTCTTGGTTGCCTATTGTCTTTCTACCCTCAGAAATTGTGCATGTATGCATTCTGAACTGGGTTCTGGGGGAGATTGGTATTGCTGGGTTTTGTTTTATTTTGACATAAGGAAAGAAAAACTCAGCAGTTTCAGCAGACTGTTTTCATGCTGAGCTACCTAAGGTCCAGCAGGTCCTTTCTATCAGAAGATGGTGATGGAAGACAGGGACAATAGGTCCTACCTCTAGTTCTAATTTCAATTCCAAACTTAGAACTACAGCAGGAAATTCTTTAGAATGGTGGTTCACTGGTTAGTCAAAGCAGTCTTCTGAAGCATCCTTAAAAAGCTGCAGACTGGACTTGCATGTAATTTCTCAATAGCAAAAGGTACTTGCTAAAGAACAGATGAGAAATGAGTATATAATGAATATGAGAATGTTTTTGGTTTTTTTTTGCAAAATATGCATTTTTCACTATGTTTTAAGACACAAATACATTTAGCTTTCACTCACAGCAGAGAGAATTGTGTTTTCTGTAGCATAAGAGCAAGGTAGTCAATACCAGACTACCTTGTAAACCTGTTAATCGTGGAGTATGCTCAGTTTCTCATTGGAGATCTCAGCACCCTATGGCTCTCATAGGTTTCTGGGTTTGTTTTTCTATCTCACTTTTGTTTTGGTCTGATTTTTAAGCAAACCTCTTTATAAAATATATAGGGCTATAAGCTCTGCAGGTGGTACTGCAGCTAGGAATTTGGTTCTTGAGTTACTTCCCACTATGTTGCAAATTAGTGAGTCACTGCCCTTTCCTCTCCCACCCCCTTTGCCTGCAGAAGAGCTTGGGCTGACTCAGGAGCTGCTAGCTACAGCAACTGCTCATGTTTACTGCCCAATTATAGAATAAGTTTTAAAAAAAGCTTCTTCTGCCATTGCACACCCCATAGAGAGTGTATGTTTGAGGTACTGTTGCTCACCATGACCAGAAGGGCTTTTTTCAGGTTTTTCATTTGCTGTGAACTTGGTATATTTACTAAGAAAATGCAAGATGGTGAATGTACATTTTCTAAGGCTTAAAAGCTTTTCTGTACGTATGAAAAGGAAAATATGTCCTGGGTTTTTTTTTGTTGACAGCTTTCCTGACTATTTTAAAGTTGTGACTATTTCTTACTTTACTCTTTGAAGTGTTTTCCGCTGACTGACTTGGAACATATGCACAGACTGAACCACAGGACGGGAGCTGCTTGTGGGTGTGTTTGAGGATCAAGCTCAGCCTGCCTTCATTCGCTGCCTGTCCCTGCATGTGCCTTTCAAGGTGCTGAGAGAAGTCAAATTATTTGGTCAGTTCAGTACATTGCACGATAGGACCCCGTGCTGTGACTCTGACCCTGCAAGCACATCCCCTTATCAGATAACTCAGGGGCAAACACCCGAGTCAGTCGCTGAAGAGTCCGTCTGTACTCAGGGGGATAAAAAAAGCAGCTGGAAGCTGTGCTGGGATCAGTGGGATGTGCTCTGTCTGTGCATGCAGCATACCGAGGGGCTTCCATCTAAGAGCTGCCTGCAGTCAGCCAAGGGTTCCCTCGTGCAGGAGTGTGAGCAAAGCCTCCCTCATGCAGGAGTGTGAGCAAAGCCTCCCTCATGCAGGAGTGTGAGCAAAGCCTCCCTTAGGCAGGAGTGTGAGCAAAGCCTCCCTTAGGCAGGAGTGTGAGCAAAGCCTCCCTCGTGCAGGAGTGTGAGCAAAGCCTCCCTCATGCAGGAGTGTGAGCAAAGCCTCCCTCATGCAGGAGTGTGAGCAAAGCCTCCCTTGTGCAGGAGTGTGAGCAAAGCCTCCCTTAGGCAGGAGTGTGACAAAGCCTCCCTGGCATGGCACAAGTGCTGGCGGTGCTGAGTGGTGCAGAGGGAGGGGACGTGAGGGCCACAGCCCCCACTGCAGTACAAAAGCAGATGGACCAGATGTTTCCTTTAGACTTGACCCCTTCTGGAAGTTTTGAGCAAGAATTAATTTTTGGCTGGGGAAAAAAAAGAGGTTTCCCACTTATTGTCTGAGAAATTGAGAGAAGGGAAAGGGGGTGAGAAGAGAGGAAGAGGAAGGGAAAAACATTGCTATAATCACACAGAGTTCTGTTTATCTATATGTATTTATATCTAACTACACAATTTTAAATCTTTTGGACTTTGTTTACTAAAATACACAATTTCCTTGATCTCCAGAGAAATTGCCAAGAAGACTAGCACTGACAGCTAATGTTCCTGAGTGGTTTTAACGTGGGAGAAGGACACAGAGGGAGAGGACAGGGCAGGACACGACTGTTGAGCAATTGCCTGAGCTCCTGCACTGAGCTCTGTTTGCTTGTGCAGCAGCCCTTAGCTTCCTGGGGAAGGCTGCTCTCGCTGCCTGGATGGATGATACAGAGTAGTTACACAGAGGTAAGGCCAGAGCCCTGTCCCCCACCTTTGCTTGAGGAGGGAGGCATTTTCTGGGTGATAACCTCCTGTCCTGGTGCTGGCCACGGAGAAGGCACTTGGGTGGGGTAGGCTCTTGCTGCTGAACAGCTGGTCTGTAGCCAGAGGCCAGCATGTTTGGGGACAGAGGGCTGGCTGAATTCTCCTGGCAGCCCCATGTGCTCCCAGGTGAGGGTCTGTGTTCAGCCACGTGCCCCCCTGGGTACAAATGTCCCTGCAGCAATGGCTGCAGTGAAGGTGTCAGACTTCTGTGTGTGCAGGCTGGAGGGTGTTGCTGATTCTTAGGCTGGTAGGTTTTTTACTTCTGGGTATTTTCTTTATATGAGGCCCTTGCCAAGCTTTACAGGAGTAAATCAGCCAAATTTTCTGCATGAGGCATTGCTAAATTTGTGGCTGAAATGAGGGACACTTACCAGTGCAGGCAAGGACCATGTTGCTGTAGGAGAGGTGTCAGCCTCCTAAGAGCAGCACAGAGGAGGAAACTCAGGGGCCTGAAGCACAGCGACCTCCTAAGAACAGACAAAGCAGGGTGAAGCAACAAAGGCTTTTGAATGAAAGTAAATGCTGACAGAAACATTGTTCTGGGTGCATGGCCTGTGGCCAGTGTTCCTGGAGGGAATGCTGTACATTGCAGTGGGACATGGTGCTCCTGCACTCCTGGCCCTTCCTCTGCTCAGGAGGCATGTGGTAGGACATGCCCATGTTAATTCTTGCTTATATGTGGCTCAATGTTTTAGATTTTTTTATATTGCTTTCAGGGCTGATATTAATTCTTACTGCTATAAACAGCTGGTTGATTTATAATGGCTAAAAAAAGTTAGTGGGGAAAATGAAGAATTAATTAGAATTTTATTAGGTCCTGGGATGTGTATTCTTGTTTCTTTCTCCACTCCATCCCACAGACCTGGATAACCTTCAAAAGTAATTTCATTTTTTATTCTCTTTCTTCATTTTTTATCTTCCATTTTCCCTTTTTATTGTCCTTTTTTGACCTCAGAAATAATTGAAAGGTATGCAGAGAAAGGCACTGTTTCCATGAATGCAAGAACCATCTAAACACTAACTCTAGGCTGATGTTCTAAACCTGTTGGGCATGCAAAAATTGGTTGCTTAAGGCCTGTGTTTGATTTTGTTTAAAAAAAAAGGTCTGAATCCCTAATATACTGGCACCTGTCTCATTCTCCCTCCTGGCTTGGGGAGACCTGCCAATTGCAAAATCACTCCAATACAATTAGTGCTGTCATCAGCCAGTGGGGCACAATAAGGCAGCCCCCTGACAAGAACTGCTTGTCGTACCTGTGTGTCCTGCTACTGTTCTGACAAGGGAGAGAGGAAGGCCAGTCCTGCAGTGCTGCCTCTGGATTTACCCTCTGGCTTACTTGGATTACTCACTCTGGTTTGCTGGCACAGAGGAAGCAAGTGACAAGGTTCTGACTCTCTGAAGAATACCTCATACAAACACTGTCCCTTTTTCTTTAGTGAGAACAGATGTCTTGAATAGGCAGGTTTTGTTGTCCTTGAGAGTTTTATGGGCCACCATAAAGCCAGAGTGGTCAATCTCTTTGAATGGGGCTCAAAGACAATTTGAGGATGGTGCAGGGGGATCTGCAGTCCTGCCATTTCCAGCAGAGTGGCAAGCCAGCTACGCCAGCCTGAAATAGGATTAACTGTGTGCATTAGTTTCAGACTATATATCTTGCCTTCTGGTCAGACACAGGCAGATAATGTCATTCTCAATAGCAAATTAATTTCTGTTTGTTTAAACAAAGTCATATTAAGGCTTTTCTGTGGATGCTCACAAATATCCCTCTTTGGCAAATCAAACTTTCCCAGTGGATGCAAGAAGAATAAACTCCTGGGCACAAGGAATATAGTTTTGCTCTTTGACATTTCTGCTTGTTCTGTGAGTGACCAGACCTTCCATCTGTGGAACTTTGTTGCATTATCACAGCTATTTCCAGCAGGTGGCAGATGATAATCATGTTAGTAACCCAATCTGGGTGCAAATGATGTGTTTTCCAGGCTGTTTATTCAGATATTGACTTAAATCTACACATTATCTAGCTATAAATGTTTCCGAAAGCAATAAACGAAGATTGCATAATTGGAGCCCATTAGTAGTTACCCATGATAATATGTAATTAAATACTTGGGTATCAAGTGTGGTATGATTTTTATTTTTAAATTCAGCCTTGATTTTTTTAACCTCCCAGATCAGAGAAATTGCTTCTATTCCAAAACCTCCAAATAACCATCTGGCTAATTGTGTTTCATGGTATAAGATTATCTTTGCTCATCAACTGTGGTGGGATAGAGCTCCTCCATGTAGTCATGCCTGGATAATTAACTGATGCTTCAAAGAATTGCATGTTAAAATATAGTGACAAACGGTGCTATATTGCTTTTCCTATGTAGCTTCTCACTGACAGAGTTGCTCTGCCTGAGTGGTGCTACTGACTGAAGGAGGTTTTTTTTTCAGATTAGCAGTCCTTAATGAGGACCAGATTTTGCTCCTTTTGCTCTTGTTGGTAGTCACTCACACACATGAGTAATCCCAGTGTGTTCAATGGGAGCTATTCACCACACAGAGAGGGTGGCATTTGCAAGTTGACCTTCCACTGTTGGCTTCAATGGGGTATTTGAGCAAAGGAAGACCACAGGACCTGACCCATACTAAACGTGTGACTCCATGGAAAAGTCTGGTCAGGGTTTACAGCAGCACATGGGATAGCTGTGTGCCCCTGCTCGTGGGTGAGTGATGCAAAACTTCACAAAGTCAATGTAAACTTCAGAGCATCTGTCTTACAGGTTAATAGCACAAAACTGGAACACATCTCAGAGGCAGAGAAGTGTTTGTTTAATGTGTGTTTGGGGGTGAACATTCATAATATAATCCCAATGGCTTTCCTCTGGGTGGTTACACAATCCCCTGTGGTGGATAAGAGGGAGAAGATGGGGTAAAAGCTCTCCTTGCTGTTCACTCAAAAGAGATACTACTGCTGCTGCCAAACTGAGGGGCATTGAAATTTTGCCTTGGATGTGGAGAGTAAGGATGGAGTCCTATTTTGTCAAATTAATTCTCATAAAGAACAGAGAAAACTGCAGATGAGCCGGTGACTTAAAAGCAAAGGAGATATGAAAATGATGATTATGGCTGCCAATATGCAATGGCTTGTGAATTATGGTTGTTTATATGCCTGTTTGCATAACCATATATTTATAATAAACAGAAGTATTCAGTATTTTTAAAACACTAGCAAGTCCTATTGCTGTTAATTTTTTCTTTCTCAGTATTATTTGCTGTTTTCACCTAGCAGTTTCACAAAAGGTTAATGTGGAAGACGTGAGAATAGATGCATGCTTTTTAAACTGCAGGAAAATTCACCATATTTCATTTTTGTACATAATCACTGTGTTTTTTAGTGTTTTGTTTTGGTTTTATTTTTGTTTTTCTGTAAGATCTTATTGCAGTTTTATTACATTATAATCTTTTATGGAAGGATAAAGGGATTTGTTCCTTCATAGGAAAGCAAAGTTTATAGGCTTAAGTAAAGCATATATGGCCCAGAACACAATGCTTTTGCAAGTTCAACCAGAAAGTATTTAATGTTGGTAAACTTCATTGGAATCCTGAACGTTATGAGCTTGCTGGTGAAATGACTTGAATTTTAACATAGATATATATTTAGGAGAGAGATAGACTGACATTTTTAGAAGTGACAAACAAGAATTAAAAGAACAAAAAAAGAAAAAGTTAAAAAAACATATACCATGAAAGTTAGTTGTATTGTCTTGGCTATTGTAACAACCAGTTCTTACTGGCCCCCTTTTCCTGTAATTAAAGCCATTTTTCTTTTTCCCCTTCTGGCCTCTTCCTGGCCCCATGTTCCAGCAACAAGCAGCAAAAATGTGGGATTTTTTGAAGGCAACTAATAAGAAAAACAGGTAGACATGCTTTACTTCCTGTACTCAGGTCACAGGGGATCTTTGCTTTCTTTAAGTGTAGTAACTGCAACGTAATCCCCGGTTTTCCTGATTCTGATGCACAGATCTATTTTTATCCAGTGTGTGAGTGTACAATACATGCATATGTACTGGTACATACACAGAGCTCAGTACCAGCCACTTCAGTAATATCTGCTCTTTCCCACATTTCTCCTTCAATTAAACTTTGTCACTTCTGTAATATTGTGAAATCTGTGCTTTCTTGTCACTGTTGCTGACATTTTGCTAATTAAAGGTTTCTTCTTGTTATCACTCTCTTTCTTTTCTTCTTTTATTTAATGTAATGGCCAGAGTGTTCTTCTGCCAGACTAATCATACAAGCAGTTTCACTACTGTTTCATCATTCCTCTGGAGCTACATCAGATGCGAACTCTTAGCCTGGGGAGACACAGGTAATCACAGACTCAGTCTTAATTTCCTACTTGCATAGTATATTTCTGCCATATCTCACTATGCATGGAGACTGAAGGAAGGACTGCAGCCTTTTCCTGACCAATTGGTTGGTTCTAGGACTTCAGGAGCAAAAATACCCAGCTGCTTTTGCTATCTTCCTGTGAGAGGTATCACTGCAAGGCCTGAATTTACCACTCAGACAGAGAATAGGATGCAGAGGCTCTAACAAAGACTTCTTTGCTTCTCCACTTTACCAGGGATAAATGTTTATTGGGTCACCCCAGCCAGTGAAGTTGTCATATCATGCAGCATCTCGACGTGCATAGTAGCTGCCTTTAGGCCTGGTACAGATATTATTAGTTAAAACTCTCTACATCTTCCTAGAATTCAATTACAATATCTCAGTCATCAGATCATAGTCTTGCTTTTTATAACTGTGATATTTCCTTAGATTTGTCTTAAATATGTTGTTCCTTCCCATAAATATAGGTAGCAGCTTTGTGCTACCCTGGGGATAGAAGGTTCATATTTTGTTAGTTTCTTGCATAATGCAAAAGGAGATTAGAGAGCTTCTTATATTCTGTTTCCTCCCAAGAGAAAGCTATCATGTAGATCAAGAGAGGAAATGATTTCCTTGCTTGGCACAAATGAGTCACAGAAAATGACCTTCTTTGTAGTCTAATTTAGATTCAAGAATCCTCTGAAGAGCTGATAATATAAACCCATATGGCTTGGATGAAGAAAGCTGGGATAGACATTGTCACTAACAGACTCATCCACATCTTAAAAAGCAGTATTTCACTTTGCCTAGATTTTTTTGATCAGACTGCTGCAGCTGCATACCTCATATTGTTATGTGTAATACGTACATACATATGTGTTGTTGCTGCTGAGGTTTTATTTCAGCAATGGAGAGACTGAAAAAGCAGCACACTCTCTTTGGCTGCTTTTTATATTGTGTTTAACATCTTTAAAAATACATATTCATGTGAATTTTGAAACAGTGCTTGCATTGACATTGTTGGACTGTATAACATTTGGAGACAAGTTTATTACAGAGGAAGCAACAAGCTTTCAGCTGTGTGTCAAGAAAACAAGATCCCACAAAAAATAAACTAGCACAGTGATACATAGAAGCACTGACAAAGAGCTTCAGCAGAAAAGATCTGGTGGGAAACCAGAAGTGTAGCTGGGCAGTACAGAGAGCTGCAAGCAACCATTTGTAGATTTTCATGTGAGGAACATTAATTTATTCCATGGCAAAAAGTCTAAGGAGGTGCCACCTTTTCCCCTATTTTTTCTTGCTATACACTGTTTTTTTATTTCCTATATTTTTTTTTTGTGCGTGCGTTTTGATGTTTATAGATGTTGGTCGGTTCCAGTTGTTGCTAATTGATTCTGTAGGCATCTTGGTAGTTTCTGTTATGCTTAAGTGTGGAAGTTGGTCGTGCTTCACTACATTTCATAGGAAAAGCTGGCTTTATGGTTAAATTTTGCCATACTTTTCCTGGATATATCTGTGCTCTTGGCAAAGCTAGCCCATCCTGAAAAATAGCCTGGAAGTGTAGCCATGGGCAGGTAAGCATTCCTAAAACTGCCCAGCATGCCACTGTGCCCTAACCACACCTTTGGACTGAGATGCTTTCTGATCAGGTTGCTTATGATGGTGGGTAAAGGATTTCCAAGTGTCATGGCTAATGGGCCTCTTGTTTTTCACAAAATACAAATGGGAGTCACGATAGTGTATTTTTTTTTACCCAACAAATGTGTTATACCACACAGCCTTGTGAGACCGGCGTTAGCACAGGGAGGGGTTACCAGCAACACTTGAGGTTAGGGTGTGGGAGAAAATCAGCACCTCAGATTACAAGGTGAATTTATGCTGGGTGAAATGAGATTAGATTTAAGAGGGTTGGTTTTGACTGCTAATTTGGGTGCACATAAATGGGTGGGGAATTTATGTATAGCTTGATTTTTCTGAACATACAAAGACTGTACTATAGGTAGATATATTATTTCATTTTCTGGGCATAAAGGATATAGATAGAAAGGCCATGACTCTGGAAAGAACACAATGGCAAATTGGGAAGGATAGTCTGTTCAGTATCTGCTGAGAACAACTCTTACAGCAGCAAGTGCTGGGAAGAGAATTGAAAAAATGGTTTTTTAAAAAATTACTATTTTGGGGTCAACTTTCTGCAGATAAGAAAAGCTTCCAACAGGGAAACGAGGCCAGCTGAAGACCTTATGTAGCAAACATAGAAGTAAAATATTTTATTGAAGACGTCCCTAATATTTAGAGCATGGAAGCAAGTTTCTTCCTGATGTTGTTGAGGAAGATTTATACAGATCCTAAGCACAGGATACATTTACCTTTGCTTATAGCAAAACATTATCCACTTGTTTATAGCTGTAATTCTTTGTTTGTGCCTGTGTACAGCATTGTTGCTTGCAAATTTTCTTCAGTGAAATGACCCAATGGGCTCGTACTTATTTTGTACCAATATGTTCAAGGAGTGTGCATGTGTGGTGAAGGAGCAAAAGCAACACAGTTTGTATATTCCTTTTTATATCTGAGCACATACATAGTGTTAAATAGACATGTATACCCCAAAATTGTTTGTTTCTCACATCCAGCATCTGAGAGGCAACATCAGGTTAGCTGGTCTGAGACAATGCCCTTCTTAAAATGTGAGCTCTCTGATCAGCATTCTTGTAATTTCTGTTCAGATTGCTGCTTGTGTTGCCTCTTGTCCAGCTGGAAGGTGAGACAAAAATAGGGGAATCAGAAGTATTGTGACAATTGAAATTTGGGTTGTGGTGCAGAAAATGCTGAAGGTTATTAGGGCAGGGAGCACTGAAGGTATCATGGGGAATGTGAAGGACCAGCAGGCAGAGGAGCTGAAGTGTTGCTGGGACTGAGCTGAGAGCATTATAAAGAAAAGATGGCACATGGTGGAATGGGTATAATGAGGTTACAGATGATACTGGGCATATTACAGTGAGAAAGAAGGGATTACAGCATGGATGTTGGTAAATGGAAGCCTGTACTTTGTAAAATTTCTTTAGAATCCTGTGCTGTAAAAGTATTTTTATCAAATTACATATGTCACTTGGCTATGCAGACAAGGAAGACACAGTAAATCAGGCAGCTCCTTGAGATAACTCACTGCTTCCTTTTTTGGCTGTGAGCTTGCCAGTTTCCTTCAGTTGGGCCCATACCTGTGTGGGAAAACTCAGATGCCTCGGGCTTTCCTACAAGCTGACTTCCTCTGCTATTGTAGCTCCTTCCCAACTTTTCATTTGCTGTTCTATATTTCAATATCTCACCTTTTACTTTTCTTTTTTCTTTTTTTTTTGGGGGGGGGGGTAATAAAGGACAATTATTATATGTTGTACCTTCCATGATTCAAGCAATGATGGATTGCTCAACTGTTTTCATCAGGCTTGCATACATCTCTTTGGTACAGACTTCATACTGTGCCTGACTGATTTGCCTTCTGACTTCTTGCTGTCCTTCATTACTAGCTTTTTAATATATGTATAGATTGTCCTCAGTGAGTTCGCCTATCACTTCTGAAATTAGAGCTAGAACAGGAAAGTATTTAATTTCTTTGCTTGTTTGTTTCCAGGCTTGAGAAGGGGCATTTTGTTGTGCTTATCAGACATGTTGGACTGTGATGTGCCTGGGCTGCTCTGCACAGGGATGTCCCAAGCCTCTTTAGGTGGATTGCGACTGCACCAAAGGTAATTTGATGTTTTTAGTTTTTGAAATAATGTAATCTGTAGATCTCCACTGAACCTTGTACTCTGCTTTTGCCAGACCTTTAGTGATGGCATATTTCAATTACTGACTTTACAAGACACAAAGTTTGGCACTGAACACTGACACAGGTCCTATTTCTTGCTGTTTAGTGTGTAATCATGCAAGTCTGAAATCTGAATTCCCTGCTCTCCCCGTGCAATCAGGTAGAGCCAGCTTTGCCGCTGATCAAATGGAGCCAGGAGACAGACTGGCCTGCTCCCAGCGCCCAAACGGGTTTGTTTATTTAATACGGGACTTCTTTTCCTCACTAATGAATGGCTTTCAACCTGGGGCATCGCTAGAGCCCTCTCTTTATGGCTGTGTGGGAAAGAGGACTTGTACATCCCTCCCTCCCTCCCTCCCTCCCTCTCTCTCGCCCTCCCTCGCTCTCGCCATGACGCCAAGGGCCGCTCGCGGCGGCGGGTGCGGGCCGGCTCTGGAGCGGGGCCGCGGCGTCAGTGAGGGCTCGCCCGCCCCGCGCTGCC
>WBNO01022615.1:78549-110286 GCA_013400575.1 Peucedramus taeniatus
GGGGACGGGCGGGCAGCGCCGTGCGTCCGGCAGGCGAGCGACGCCGGCGGGAGTCCGGGCGGCGCAGGGTATTCGGCGGATTTCGCGGGTTTTGTTGATGTTTGATTTTTTTTTTTGTCAGGGTGTTTTTTTTTTTTTCCATTTTTGTTGCTAAGCTGCGCTCTAAAAGTTTGAGGGCGGCCACCGAGTCGCAGCACTGTGTGTCACTGGCAGAGCTGGTGTGAAGCCGGCCCGAAAGCGGCTGTGTGCAGGAGCCGCTGTGTCAGCCCCTTCCCGCGGCGAGGGGGACAGGCAGGGGCTGCTGTCGCTTCCTCGCGGCTTCTTCCGACTCGCGCTTTTGGAGATTCGCTCTTCTTCTTGTGTTGAGCGAGTTCCAAACCACATTATTAGAAAGTAAGCGACAGATGTCAGCGAGCGGATTAAACTCTCCCTGGTCGAGTTCTGAGTGTGCCGGCTGGGAGGGAAATCCCTCGTTTCCGTAAGACAATCGGTCCCAGATGTCGAGCGAGCGGTTCTCCTCGCCGGGATGGGGCGCGGGGGCTGCGAGCTGCCGGGGAAGTGGCGAAGTTCAGCGCCGGGCTCACAGCAGTGGGTACCGAGGGCGTGTGGCTTCCTAATAAAGCTCTTGAAAAATATCCCTTTGCGTTTCCCTGCGTTCGGAAGCAAATTTGCAGCCACCAATTGGCGTGTTAGATGAAACTGAAACGTGAGATTACGTAGAAAATCTCATCCTTGGACAGTGGCGTTAGCATTTCAGAGAGATCATTGCTAGGATCGTTTTCTCGTTAATTGCCAACAGGTAGTTTAGTGATAGCAGTTTTTAAGAGTTAAAATTTTATCATATAAACTAAAAATTATGTGTTCGTTTTATGTTCTCGTATACATCCAGAAAAGAGATTCAGTAAGACTACAGAGTACAGTCGGAGACTTGCTCTCTGTCTCATTTCAAAGAGGAGGGAGGAAAATAACAAGAGGTCCTTTCACAAGGGAGAAATCCGGACACCACGCGAGTGATGATATTGCAAGTTGTTTCTATCTCGTGGCTTTTAGTAAAAGGGCTAATCGTACATCCAGCCTATAGGATGATGACTTGTGGCTAAGCTGTTTGTGTTTGATTAATTGGGTTTTTTGAGAAGAAAACAGTGACGATCTTATACCTGAATAATTGAAGTCACGAGAGTGTGGGAATTTCTTTGAACAGTTGAGGAGATCGAATACAGTAACAGCTGCAAAAGTCTTGAGGTGAATCTCATCATGTCGCGGACTAAAGTTAATCCTGCTGCTGACTTCAGCTGTCGGAGCGGAGCCCCTATCAGAGCTAAGCACTTGATTACTGTAGGACTGCAGGAAGGATCCCCGCTGGTTTTTAGGCTGGCTAGCGAGAGGAAAAGCCGCGAGCATCCCGGTGTTTGGCTTGTGCCGTCAGAGCGGAAGGTGTTTCCCGGAGGATGTTGAGGACAATGCCCGGCGCTGCGACGCCGTTCCGCCGCTGCCCGGCAGGGGGCGGAGCCGAGCGCTTCCGTCTGCCCGCGGCCTGGCAGCTCCGCGGCTCTCTGCCACTCGAGCTCAAAAGTCACGCTCCTCTCTGTAGCTGACTGTCTCCTGGAAAATTTTCAGAAAAATAGGAAGTGGCAGGGTTGTTTTGATGGGTTGAGGAAGTATTCCTAATCAGATTGGCCTCGTAAAGCAATCCCCATCTTCTAGAATTTGTATATAGGGCTTGGAGGCTCCCTACAGAAGGTCCTGTGGCTGGATCTGAAGGGAGGTCACAGACCCGCAGAGTTGTTGGGGTTGGACCATCTACTGCAACCCCCCTGCCAAGGCAGGGTCACCTAGCATGGGTTATACAGCAGTGTCTGGGTGGCTTTTGAATGTCTCCAGAGAGGGAGACTCCGTGACCTTCCTGGACAACATATTCAGTGCTCTGCCACCCTCAATGTAAAGAAGTTCTTCTTCATGTTGAGGTGGAACTTAACTGTGGTTCTGTTTATGGCCTTTTCTCCTCATCCTGTTGCTGGGCACCACTGAGAACATGGTGAACATTGGAGGGACACTACTTTTTCCAGCTATTCCCAATAGTACATTTCTTTTAGCAGTTCCCATTCATGGGTGTCTTGTAGTTTTCTCTCTTTTCTAGTGAGAGGAGGCTTTAATCTTTCAATGAATAGGTTAAGAGAAAAGTTATTTGAGGACAGAAAGGCAAGTCATTTTCTGTGTTGATTTGCTTTGATTTATCATGCTGAGGAAATGGTCAGTTCTGTTCTTTGGGAGCTTGTTTCATAGCCAAGCTCTGTCTGAGCTCTGACTTTCAGATCTTCTGTGCTTGATCTGATAAGACATTTCCTTCTCTGTAGCACCTCTCCTGGCAAATCAAGAATGGGGACAACTGATATACTGGTGAGCCTTAGAATAAATTGGATGAAATGTGGGATTGATTCATTGAGGAATCAGTGCAAACAGAGTGGACACCCATGTTGGCATGCCTCTCTTAATGGGGAGGTGGATGCTGTTGGGAGGATTTTGGCTGTGCAAAGCATCTGTAGCCTAGAGATGTTTGAATGCCCTAATGTAGTGTACTGCTATGGCTGGCTTGTCCTGTATTTCCAAGGAGCTGCAGGTAAATGAAGGCATTTTCTTCTGCTTGTATAACTTGTTCTTTTGGGACTGATGGGCTGCATGGAATCAGCCGTATTAAGCTAGGTGGGTTATTACATCCTGGATCTCCTAAGTGCTTCCATGTTCTGAGTGTTGTTTCTAGTCATGCTTGGATTTAGCTTGAGCCATCTGTCTCCTTTTTTGAAAGTGTTGAAACAGTTAAGCTTTGTAGGAAGCTGTGTGTTTGCCTCACTCAGTTGTACTGACAATGGTGTGGCACCTCCTAAAGATGTCTCATGGAGATGCTGAAGTTGGGGAGCAGCAGTGTGAACTGTCAATGTGGGTACCAGTAACAACAACCAGAAGAGTTGTTACTGTGCTACCTCTATGCCAGTTTCTTTTGTGATTAGTTGAATTGAAAGAAGTTAATGCCTGGCGACTTCTGCTCATGTTGCAAGGAAGTAATGTACAGTAGAAAGAAAAAAGTAGTACTTGTGTTAACGAATGTTCTGTTCAGATGTCTAATTGAAATTGATTTATTTTGGCTTCCCATAACTGAAACCATTGTGCTTATGTCTTTTTTCCTTAATTGAAAATTATTTTTACCGGAATCCCTTATACATAAACAAAACAATGTGTCATGTAAGACTAAACAAACACTTCCTATAAGATTGCCACTTTGAGGAAGTGTGCAGTGCTGATATTTCCATGAGTCAGTGTTTCAAAACCTGAAAGGAAACAGCATAAGGCTCTATGGCTGATGATTGGCTGGAAAAACTACAAAGAGTCCTTCTGCTTGACAACATGACTTTTGTTGTACTGTTAATATTTAATAAATATGTTGTACTTAATTGCTACTTTTTTTTTCCTTATATGGCATCACTTATTAAACATTCAGTTGAAAAAATAAAAGCTCATGTTTAGCGTTTCTGTTGTTGAAGGCTGTATGCTAGCTAGCAGAGAACCTGCTGCCAGATTTTGCTTTGAGAAATTGTTTATACTTGAAAAATCTAAAGAAACAGCTCATTTGTGAATTTTCACTTTAGCAAGCTTTTCATGTCCCTAAAATCTAGTACTGTTATACTTAGGGGCATTTGGCTCTGCTTTATGATAGTATTTTTTCTAGCAGTGGTAGAGCTTGTTATAGTTCTGTCTGATAGTTTGAAAGTAGTTATTGGAGCAGGAGGATGTTGCACACTGGGAGTTTACTGGGGCTGTAATAAAATGAGGTGGACCCTTTGCTCATCGTTCTTTTGAGCTGACAATTAATAACAATCCACTTGTGCACTGTGAGCACTTGTTGCAATTTAAGGCATTTGTGAACTTCTAAAGCTTTCTTTTATCATCTTTCAAAAGGGCCATTTTGTGGTTACAAGGTGTTGAGGTCTTAGTCTAAAATGTGGGAATTCCAGCAGCATAAGCTGTCCTTAGCACTAAGTGTGGTCAGAATCATGAAGCAGTGAAATATTTGTGATAAAAGTTGCTTCCTACCTGATGTAGATTGCTGCTTCACACACAGCTTACCCTGTTCTAAACTCATCCTATTTTCTAGGAACTGTAAGACCTTGTTTATGTCCAGCTGACAAAATGAGGATGTCTGGTCCGTAGATGTGCCATCTCTTTGCCTCTTATTCTTAGTGTGCCTTCTTCACTAATTAATGGAGAGCTATGTAGTTTAAGACACTGTGAAAGCATTTAAACTTGTGAAACTGAGAGTCTTGGGTAAAGTCAGGCAGAGTACTTAGTTAAGTGCTATTTTACTGGAGTTTAAGCAGGTCAATTACCAAGAGAAGGTATTTACAGGCTTCCACCATTAAACTTGGTACAGAGGAAATGTTTGAGAGATGTCTCTGCATTTCCCAGGCTAAGAAGAAACTTACCTTGTCCCTGACAAATTTAAGGTCTCCCTTAAGTCTAATAATACTAAGGTTGTTCAGGGAAATCCATTTTGTCTTGAGAAGATGTCCCTTTTAATGTTGTCAGCTGGGATTTAGTGCCTTAAGTGGTTACTTGTAGAAGTAATTACTACTAAATATGTTCATTGCATAATACCGTAAAAGGATTTATTCCCATTTAAATGGGGCACAAGGTTGTGGAATAGATATTTTTAGAATGAGAGAGTTTTTCCCAGGTACTTTTCTCTCTCTCTCGCTATATGTATATATATATTTATAAAAAATGGAAAATTATTATTTAGGAAGTGTGAAATGTTTCTTATAAAGATAACAATGTTTTTTTCCGGTGTTTCTAAGTTAGAGGACCAAGAAGTAAAGAAAGGAAGAAAAGCTATTTACATCTCATCCTGAATATATTCAAGACTTCTTAAGATCTTTTCTTCACATTAAATAGTTACAAGTACAGCTTAAACTGGTGTTGCATAGGTAAAATAAAGTGGCAACTTAACGTTTTATTGATTGACTGTAGCAATGCTAATTAAGGCTTGAGTCTCACAGGCCATGGAAGGTGCAGAATAAATTATGCAAATTTGTCACTGCTGGTTCAGTATTTGAAATTGCTAGATTTGGTGGTGGTTGTGTTCTGACCAGCTCGTGTTCAGTGTGCTGAATGGAAAAGGTCTGGGACTAGTGCTGTTTCTAGAGGCAGAGGGCTGTGGCAGTTTATGGACTGTCAAGAACAGCCATGGCTGGAGCAAGACCATATTTTCTGCAAGAGAGAGGAGAAAACAGAGGTAGCAGTGGAAATGCTGCAGTGAATGTGGTTTTGAAGAAATAGAAGGTGCTTGTGTTTGGGGCTGCCAGCCTGATAGGAAATTCTATAGCATTCCATCCATAGCCTTACTTTGTTTTAAGTAGAGGGGGATTCATATATGAGTGGAAGCCCATGTGTTTTGGTTTTTAGAGTGTGTGGAGGTAAATTCACAGGAATGAATCTGTTAAACAGACCTGCTCAGGGCCTCTGATATCAATAAGCAAACTTGTTAGATTTTTTGGTCTTCTTCTGGAATTGGTATATTTGAAAAAACTGTTATTTAATATGTCTCATGAGAAGTATTTTCTTGTCTCTGTGGAAGTGATTGTCTGGTGGTCAGAGCACCAAATGCTCTTACATAAGGACATATAAGTGCTGGATATTTTTCTTCGTTTTCCAGAAAATGCTTTTGAAAACTTCATTGCCTTTAATTACTCTTCAGACTGATGAATGTTTTTTGTATTTTTTTTCTATTTCACTATAATTGGTTAAACCCAGATTTTTATTTCTGAAGTTGCTGGGTTAGTTAGATGCCAGTGTTAGCTTCTCTTGCTCGGTTTTTATGTGTCAGTTCTGCCTGATGCTGTTCTTTATGTATTGCATATTGCTTCAGTTCTGTTTGATAGCTGCAGTCCAGAGTATGAAATCATGATATGTTCACCCAAATTAGTACCTTGATGCTGTTGAGAAGGCAGTTCTTGTCTTTCCCCTTCCCTACTCATGTTGCTCCCAGCCATGAGGTACTCTTTGCACACCAGCTGTTGACTGATGCACCTCTGCTCACAGAAAAGAAAATCCAGTTCAATTTGCAAAGCAGAACCAAAGAATGCAACTTAATTTTCTTTTCAGGCTTAGTTTTCTCCCATTTTAGTGAGCTGTGCACTCCAGTGGTTGTCAGAGGTGTTTCTGGACAAGTGTCCAAGAGCTTGGCTGGAAGTGTGTGTGTATGGGAAAGCGGAGGGGACAGCAGGTGCATCCCTTGATTTCACCTCTGGGTACTGGCAGTGTTGTGACACTGCCTCTTTCTCTGCTCTTCAGTTCACTCCCTTTCCTTACTGTAGGTTTTCTTGATGGTGCTGTATTTGTTACCTGCCAGTGCACACCAGCTTGGTCAGCTGCTCTGGACAATAAATGTTAAAACTCCAGAGAGAACAGCAAGAGGATTCTCTGACAAATAGATGTATCTGCATCTCTGACCTTCTGCTTGGGAACTACTTGGATCTCACACTCAGTTCAGGAGCCTTAGCTGTTTATGAAAGTTTAAGTGTTTTACTTGGTATTAATAAATAGTCACACATGCTGCCCCATTTCTCCATCACACACTTTTCTTTTAAAGCTGAGGTGCCCTAATGTTGATTGTCATATTTATGCTTAACAGAACTCCCTCTCCCCTTTCTCTGCAGCAAAGCAAGATTACTACTTATGCAGTTATGTTGTCAAACACTCCTATCATATGAAGTAAGTTGTTGCACTGATGCTCCCACGTAAGGAAGATCTCATGTAAACACTGGACAGTGTTGCCTACACCAAGATTAGAAAATATATTTGAAAAACCTCATCAAAAATACCTTTGATAGTATTAGGTTAAAATTTCCTCTATCCTTTCTCACTGACTGATCTCCATTACAGGAGTGTAAATTAGGAATAATTCTGTTAAAGCCAGTAATTGCATTTCTGTGAGAGTCAAATTAAGTCTTTGAGTATCTCATGTAGCAATTTTTTTTTTCTTGGAGGAGGTGGGGGGAAAGGATGAGGTAAAATCCACTTTGGGTTGTTAAGGAGTACTTAACACTTCTCATGTTGTTACAATGCACTTTGCAAACGGATGTGTTTAGAGAATAAATCTTACAGCTAGCTCTTGAGAGAGCAAGAAGCCTAGAATAAAATCAGAGGCTTGTAGACTTGGCTGCATACTGTAAAAGATGTAAATATCAGACAGTTGTATTGCTCATATTGATCTGACCAACAAATGTTCAGCCAAATATGTCAAAGGAAAATTCATGTGTGTGTACTAGTGGACCATTAATGCTTCTGGGAAGCAAGTCACCTGAGGCTTATATTAATAGTCAAAACAGGCATTACTAAGTCTTAATGCTGTGCTTTTAAACTTTCTAGTACTGGAGGCCTGTGTGTTTTATGGTTACACCAAGGAAAAGCTCAATCTTGGAGTTAATAACAGGTTATATTTTATTGAATGGAAAAGCTGATTTGGACTTGCTCATTCTATTCTAACCTTCTGATTTTACTGATATTTGCTAAACCTTATGAAATGTCTGTTCTTTAGCAGTGTCTGATTTCTTCAGTGTGGTGGACTGGTGACTGAATTTAGGATCCAAATAAAAGCTTTCGGTTGGAGTAAAAACAAAGCAAATCAAACTTCCTTCCTCTCCAATCCTAACCTCTACCAGGGGGAAAGGAACTTCCCTGAAACTTCGCATGTTGTTTTCCTTCTATAGAAGACTTTCTGGGTGAAAGTTTTGCAAAATGAGATGTGAAGCTTCAAAACTATGGAGAACTGGAATATTTTCCCTCTGTTTTCCTTTCTCAAATTTTAATGCATCATTGCGAACTGTAAAACATTTCATATATTCAGTGGAAAGTTTGAGGTCTTTGAGGTTTGTTTGGCTTTTTTTTCCCTTCTGCTTGAAAGGGAAAAAATATAGTGTATCTGTATTTTTGAAGTCTTTTGAGGAAAGAACACAAATGTTGAAGAGTTTTGATTAGTGTTTCTGCTGTTCAGTTTTCATTCCAGACCTCTGAACTATTAAAATTTTTCAGCTTCACTAGAGAGTTGTGCATTTGCCTGTTATTACCTCTCAGGGTACAGTGGGGCAAAATGAAGGTCCCTTCATTAGCCCAACGACTGAATCTTGCAGCTCCCTGCTGCTGAGGTGGGTAGCTGTGACTGCATGGCCATTGACTGAGATGGATTAGTGTGATGTGATGGTAAGAGGGTTTCACTTACTTGAGAATGATTGGTAGGTTTGAACAGGTAGCACTTGATGCAATGTTTAATTTGCATAAGTATTAATGTACTTCTCTATGCTGCTAGTAGGTGGATGAACGTTTGATGAAGTGTCTCAATTCTTCCCTTTGCAACAAATGAATGAAAAGTCTCAAAGCTGGGAAGAACACCTATTTCTGTGATGAGGAGAGGAGGGGCACACAGATCTGTGTTCCATAAGATGCATGCTTAAGCTTTCTTTTCATACGTTACAGTGACTTTTGGAGGAAATGTCCTTGTCTGTTTGTCTCTAACTTGTTACTAAGAGACTTCAAAATCCATTTAGAAGTAGTTTGCATTGAAAGGCCTGAGTTTGTGTTTCAAAAAAAGGAAGATTAAACATTGGAGATGTTGTGTTACACAGGGAGCAGAAAGGTGTTTGAACTTGTGAAGGAGTTTTATTTCTAGCATTTTTAATCTGGAGTGTTGTTTTTGTTTTTTTTTTTGAGTTTTTTTAAATTTATAGATATAGGAATAAAAATTTTAAGTGGCTGGTAACTTGTTTTATAGCAATTTGCAAATTTAAATTCCATTCACTTTCAGTTGCATGGAAGGCATGTAGTATAAGTTAACTTTGCTGTTTTTAAAGTTTTCCTTGCCTTTGAGTTTCATTCAGCTTTAATTTTCCAAGCATAGGAAAATGGACAACTTGAAATACTTTATTTACAGCTGTGCTTCTGTTATGACTGTTTATACAGATATCTTATGTTTAAAAAAAAACAGCTCAAAAAACTAGATGAACTGGTAGCTGAGTTTTAAACTCCTTAAAAATAGGAGGGAAGGGAAGAAGTTTATTACTGTTTCCAATTCCCTCTAAAAATATTTCTATTTACAAATTGTTTACAGCTACTTACTTCTGTTCAAGAACTCTAGAAGAAAACAGTTAGTGGTAGCTTTTTACAAGGCTGGAGTTGATTCTTGCTTGTATTTCCCAGCTGGTGTTAGAGTACATCTGGAATCTATGAAATTCCTTTCTTTGTTCCTCATTTCCTGTTTCATTGAGTACTACAGTGCAACATTCTGAAAGCTATTTCTCTTAGCATCTCCCAAGATGTGCATTTTAAACCAATTAGTGAGTTCTTAAAGGTAATTGTATGTGCTTATGTTTAATAGTGTAATTGAACAGTGAAATTGAACTGTATTATGAAACTTCTCAGATGTTTTGTTGTCATATTTCAGTGTAAAATAGTTTCGTTGGTTTATCTGGCTGTCGTTCAGCTTGTAGAATTGTAGGAAGGAGGTGGTAGAAATAGAAGAAAAATCTGGTAGATAGTACAAAAGCTGCCTTTCTTAGTCTCTCTCCCTCCCTCTCTCCCTCCTCCTGCCCAGGAACAATCACCAGTTTGTAATGGAAAATTAGATCTATTTTGCAGGAGACACAGGGTGTGACATCCTACAGTTGCTTTTCGATTCTGGTTTGAAAGGCTGGTGACTGCTATAGAACACATGAGCACAGTCTTGGAAAATGGAGCTCTGACACTGTGGTACAATGTGAGAGTTGTGTGTGTCTAAAACAAAACCAATCCATCCTCTCCAAAACAGCCGCGTTTAAGTTAGATTTGCTGGTTGGGATTGCAGATAATTCAAAGTCAGTAAAAAAGAGAGGAGATGCAGTTGTCTAACAGACACAAAGTATTCATAAAAGCACAATTTTTTTCGGGAAGAACATAACTACTTAGAAAAATGAGAGCAATTCTGAGTGGCTGCCCCAAGTTTTCCAGAACAAATGCAAGTTCTTCATAGTCCAGTGGTCTGCTCTTCTGTTGTTGCCATTTGCCAGCTGTGAGTGCTGTTTCTGAGATTGCAGCTTCCGTTCTTCATGCTGTCACTAGTCATGAAAATTCTAGTGATACAATATATGTTCAAAAACTTCTTCACTAAGGACCTGCTTTGTGAAGAAGCATTGTTTTTTCTCTTTATAAATGCACTTGCTGATTTGTTTTCCCTTCCATTTTTGATTTGTGGAATATCTCTAATAATGCAGCATTTGCTGTCATGGAGAACTTAATATTGGGGAAATATTTCTTAATTTTAGCTGCTTTTAATACA
This sequence comes from Peucedramus taeniatus, assembly GCA_013400575.1. Taxonomy (NCBI): domain Eukaryota; kingdom Metazoa; phylum Chordata; class Aves; order Passeriformes; family Fringillidae; genus Peucedramus; species Peucedramus taeniatus. Next base: position 88,907 of record WBNO01022615.1, read on the forward strand.
TTTTAGCAGAGAAAGGCAAGGAATGCTAGCACTGAGACCTGTCACTCCTGTGCAGCGCTGATCAGTACAATTTCTTGTCTTCCTTTGATTTTTTTTCTAATGTCCCTGACAGCAGATGTATAACTGATTACATGAAATTGGTTGTACATGGGGGTAGTTACAGATTATATTTTTTCTACATATTGTAAGGAGCTGAGGGAAGAGCTACTTGTTTCTCACAAGATATGCAAAAATAGTGACAGAATTGTGAAACTCCAGCAGTTGTGTGTCTTTCACCATGTTATATGGGTACAGAACTGTTTTTAAGGTTCTCACGTCTTCTGCACTTTTGTAAAAGTAACCGTACTGCTCAGGGTGTCTGAGAATTTGGTAAACCCAAAAGCCATTTTGCTCTGTAGGTGATTATTGTTGCTATCAGTCTGTATATGCCCTGTTTCAGGGATGCAGTAAAGGTCTTAGAAGACTTGTACCTGCTCTGCTCAAGCCAGAGAAGCTGTGCTCCTGGAAATTTTGTGCATTGTTGTAACTGTCAGTAAGGTCCTTGTCTTGATCTGTGCAAGTTCTCAGTAGCATAGACCAAGTCTGGTCCTAAGAGACTTCCTTCAGAGTACTTATCCCTGCAGCACTGGTTCATTAACCTATTAGTTCAGTTCCTCAAATGATAAGTTGCATTTTACCTCCAGGAACATAATGTTCAAGTTCTGAGTTTTGTGTAAAGTATTCCCTGGTAGATAAGAGAAAGGGCCCATCAGCTATTTCTGCAAATGTTCTGTGGCCCGTTCCTCTTTATAAACTTGTCACATTTACAGTGTAGATATTTCAAGTTTAAGACTTTGGCTGACATTGCATAATATTCAGATTTCAAATTGTTAAGATACTTGAAGAACCACATTTGTGCTCTATTAGCATTTCTTGCCCTAAGTGTAAGGTAGGAGTTGACCAGCACTATTCTTACTTCTGTAAATATTTGTCTTACCCTGTGTTTGCAGATTGTTCCACATAATTAATTTGGCTGCATGCTGAGGGCCAGCACCTCTTGGATGACTCTGCTTGACCACTGTGAACACCAGAGTTCCCACTAACAGGAGCTCCAGGTAGCTGCTGCAGAATAGGGCTTAGGTGCTTCAGAGATGATGATGGCTTAGAACAGGAGTTGTGGTCAATGGCCACAAATCCAGCCTTGTTTAAAGCTGGGGGAACTGTTGGTGTCCCTTCCCTCTCCTGCTGACGTGTAGAGACAACCTCTGTGCTCTGTGGGGTGGTGCCTGCAATGGACTTCAGGAAATTGGTGTTGCATGGTAGAGTTGAGAGGAACTAGATTTCAAGATAGTGTGCCTCTCCCTACTCCCCCATGGCTTTTTATTTTTTAGGCCTACTAAGCGAAGTTGCTTGAGAGGGAGGAGAAAAGCTAATTTTTATTCAGACCAATACTTCTGCCTGTCTGTTTTTGAATGGTGATTCTGTGATTGTTGACAGGGACAAAAAAGTGCCTGAGGGAATTTGGAATGTTGCAATAGAACAAAATTATTTCAGTAAAAGTGAAACTCTAACAGGCTGATAATTAGTGTGTTTTGACACCTGATTCTGTGACAGTATTCCAGAAAGTTGTGAGTTTGAAAGTGGAAAAAAAAAAGAGCTGAAATATTTTCAAAGCCAGCTTCAGTATTAAATATAAGCAGTCTCTGTAGCAGTCTAGTGGAAAATGTTGTTGTTATTAAAGTTTCCTGATAACACTTGCAAATTTTTGGTATGCTGGTGCCCTGCTTCTGGTAATGGGAATTGGTAATATAGTCCTGGAAGTAACTTGTACTGCATGCTCTTGATTATGGGCTTCACTTTCCTGAGCAGAGTGAATCTCTGGAATTTAAGGTGTATTTTTCTCCTGGTGGAATCTTATTCCGATTTAGTTGTACTTCATCAAACTTTTTTTTTTTTTAATGTTTGGTGGCTGTTTGAGGTATAACCACAAGCACCAGATGCTTGTAAGGTGGGGTCTCTACTTCAGCACTACCATGCACACTGCATTGGGAAACATAGGAGAAGCTCTGTGCTTAACAGGCCATGCACCATGGCAGAGTGAAATGGGGTCAGGCATGAATATCTTATCCAGGAAGGGCTTAGAACCAAATAAGAGCTTACATGTCTGTGAATTAGTGCCAGGCTGCAGATATGCCAAAACTTCTCTGGCCTTGCATGGGGTTAACTCAGTGCCACAGAATGTGATCTGAAAAACCCACTACTTGTGTTGTGGGAAAACACTGGGTGTGGGGCTAGGTCAGATTCCCTGTTGTTCTCCCGATCTCCACAATAGGAGATGTGGACAGGAGCTTCTGCCTGCTTCCTTCAGAGTATGGAGTCAGTAGCAAGGCAGGACCTTGTAGCTGTACCTTAAAGACAAGAATTTGGTTCCCTTTGTACTTCTGGAGGAGGCAGTGATGGTGATTTATCAGTGCTTTTGTTGTATTGTAGGTATAACATTTGGTATCTTCAGTGCTGTGGTGAAATGCCAACATATTTTGCACTGTACGTATCTTCTAGGGTATCAGCCCGCAGGAGATAGAATTGGGATATTTCTCTTGGGGTGGGTTGGGGTTTTGACAGAGGCAAAGCACAGTGCACTTTGATCTACTGCAGGTGTCATATGCATTTATTTGATATTTTTTTCTTGCCATTTTGCCATTTTTTTGGACATGGATGCACTTTTTTTTTTCCCAACAAAGTGTTTGTCGTTTCTCTGACCTCTGTGATATACCTAAAACTAGCTGTGCTGTGGTACTTAGCCTTCACAGCTGCAGGAAGAAGAGGGTGTGGGAAGGATGAGCCACAGCTCAGTCACTGTGTGCTACTTTCTTGGGTTTTTAGCTTTGCATTGCTTTCTGTTTGTTAAATGATAGTTTTCTTTTGGGAACATGAGATTAGCACTAAAATAGGCCAGCATAGGATGAAGATGACGACAATATAAAGCTTCTAAACATGATTTTGAGCCAATGGGTTAGCTTTACTTTAATCAGGATTTTAAAATTTTTATTCAACAACCATTCAAGTAAAATCTTTAGAACAAAATGCTTGAACGTAATATTGATATTAAGCTATTTCTTTTGAGGAATAGAGCACTTAGTTGGATGTTGATGGGGACTAACATGAATTCTCTTGTAGGACTGTGATTGAGAGCTTACAGGGGGAAAGGGAAGGAGGTTGAGACGTTTTTGTAAGTTAAACTAACTCAAAAGTTTGCCGCTGTTCATCTTCTGTGGTATTAGTGATGCCTCTGAAAGACCATAAGTTATACCCAGGCTTCAGAATCATATCAGTAGTTACAGCTTAGCTGTAGAAAGTGTAATCACTGTGATACAAAATTGGTTTGTATTCTTGTAATAATATAGACTGGGTGGTTCAGCCCCAAACCTTCAAGATATAAGACAGTAAGTTTGACCTGGCCCACTTAATTCATTTTACAGTCTCCTCAGGTGTAATTTTTTAAGTTCATTAATTGCCTAATTAGCCTTAATGATAAATGAGTTTTTATGCTAATCATTTGAAAGATAGCCTGATTTAGGAAAGTCACTGAAACACATGGCTGCTGTTCTGCCTGTAAAACAGCCTGGATATTTGTCTCACTGTGACATTATGACATATGTCTTCATTCGTGTTCCTGGCAGCTGGAAGCAGTGTCTAAAAGGCTTGTATTGTTTACCCATGTCTCGGTGAGCTTCCAGAGTCAAACACTTCAGACTGAGGGTTACCATCATGAGGGTTGTTCCTTTTAATCTTGAGTCCCTTTGTGTACACAACATTCTTACCTTTACAGGATTATATATTTACTTTGAAAAGAAAAACACTACACTGCTTTCAGCCCATGGCATGAGTAGTACTTGTGTAATGAGTAATTATTTTATTATTATTATTTTTAATTTTTTATTTTTATCATTGCCATCGTCTGTATTCTGTTCTTATAGTGGAATACATGGCTTTCTGCCATATGTTTAGTTCAACACCTGCTCTGGCATTGTTGTTGAGCTCTTTTGCTGCATTCCTTACCATAGAGTGGAATCTTTAATCATTCAGTCTTTTTCAAGGTAGGGTTGACTCTCTTCAGGGGAGGGCAGGATAGAAAAATGGTATATACTAGTCATGGTGCCAATTTCCATCTAATTCTACATTTTTCTGGGAGACAATTTTGTTGAAGTGGCAAGGATCTTGGACCTGAATACGTATTCAGCCATTGTTATTCCATTGTGGCACTCTTCTTTCTTCCTGCTTCATTTGTGATTTGCCTTTTCTCGCTGAGATGTAGCATGCAGAGGCCTCACAAGCACTTTTCCCAGCTGTATGTAGAGATGGATTTGGCTAAGCAGTGCCAGAGTGATGAGAGAACCCTGCCAGGGGAAGGGACAGGGGAGGACAAGTAGGATTTTGTTTCTCTGCCTAGCCAAGTCTTGCTTCCTTCCTTTCAAGATCCTGTTCTTGTCAATCTGCACTTGGAGTCAAATGCCTTCTGTGTCTTCCTGACATGGTAGGGCTTTTGCAGTGAAAGTCCTGCCTGGCATAACCAGTATTGGAGAAATGAAATGCAGTATTAGAGCAAGTATCTCTCACAAGGATCAGGAAAGATGTTGATTTCTATTCTCTGGGATTTTGGGGGATTTTTATTGGATTATTTAGGGTCAAAAGCCAAGGGTTGCCTAATACTTAATTTTGACACCTGGATATTTGCTGGACAAGCTGACTTCTCCTGAGCTGATGTTGCCTGTTTTAGCTGAAACAGGTGAGGGGCATAGGAAGAGTTTAGCAGAAAATAGCTGTAGTACTCTATTCGGTTTTGAAGAATAGAAGCTAAAGAGGAAGCTATTATTAAGAAACTGGTACTAAACTGTTGCTTTCTCTTTCCCTTGTGTACCCATCCTTCCCTGCTGATTTGCAGGAATTAATACAGTTTTTGCCTTTCTGTAAGCTAACAGTAATGGAAGTTTGAGTACTGCACTACCAAGGTCTCAGTCCTGGTGTAGGGCACTGTTTTGTGCAAATAACTTCTGTTCTAGTTGCTTGGAGTCTAAACAATGTAGAGGTCTGCTATAGCTTTGGTAATAAATTTCATTTTGTATTCTAGCTGTTTACCTTTTTGAAAAGCTGCTGTTCACTTATGTTACAACATAACCTTTTGCTTAGCCTTGACAAGTGTTGCCCTGTTCTGAATAGCGGTGGTTAAATACTCCACTGATCTTTGTGACCTTAGTAGCAGAACTGGAGTGCCCTGCTGCTATAAGGGTGTGTTTTATTAATATGTAGAGCAGAACTGAATGAACAAAAGATTAATTTAATGTGAGGCTATCCTATTCCACTTGTCATGGAGCACAAAGTGGATTACTTGATTAAAAAAGGCAGGCTGGAAGCTGAGCATGGCAACAAAGCAGGCAGGGCAATGATCTTGCCAGTGAGGTGGGGAATCATGTGGTAGCCAGACAAGGGTAGAGAAGGTTCACGATGTTAGCCACAGTCAACCAAGAGCCTGGTGACCACCAGAGAACTCTGTGGTGATGAGTAGGTCCAAGGTAACACCACAGTTGAAGTCACCAGGGTTGGTAAGGCGAATGGTGGGGTGCAGATGAACCTGCAGAGCTCTGCCAAGGGCCGAGGGTCTGAGCTGGAATGCAGCCCTGAGGTGGGAAGGGTGTCCAGGGAGGCCTCCTCCAGTGCTTTCTCCCGGGGCTGCCTCCCCAGCAGCCTGCTCCGCGTTTACACAGCTGCACTGTGTCACAGCTGGCCCGGAGCCCAGCCTCCAGACCCCCGGGGGCTGGGGGGAGGCTCTGCTCCGCGCCCTGGCACCGCTCTGTTGGGGTAGGATCTTGTCTGGGCTAGCCTGAAATCGCATAAAACCTTCTGCAGTTCCTGATCCTGGGATAACCGTGGTGTGAATCGTAAAGGGTGAAAAGAGGAATTGGAGATGCAATAACAGAAAATAGGTCTGGGTGTTTTGTAACACTGACTGTGGCAATAAAACACATCCTGTGTGTGAGGGGAGCCAGCCCCTCGTTGTGATTGCTGCAGCCACTGTGGCTTGCATTGGATGGGTGTGTGTTTCTACAGCCCTTGGTGGATGAGGGCAGGTGTGGGAGGCACTAGGTATTAGGTGCCTCAATTAGCTATTGCTGCGGTATGTTACAGTGATTGCTAATTAGACCATTGGGATGGACAGAAAGTAAATTCTCTTGAAGTCTCTTTAACCTTTTGCAGCTGTGTTTTTGTGCCTTTTTTCATCCATGTACTTTGACTAATATCTTGCTCTCATTCTATGACATTTTTTAGTGATTTATTCTTCTTCCCTCTTTCTGTGGTTTGAAAACCATGTCTGATTTTTGTGAAGTTTCTGGTGCATGCTCTTCCTTCTCTCCAGGCTGTGTCAAGTCTGCCCTTACATCATGTCAGCAGCTTTCTGTTGATTAGCAGAAGAGACCTATTAGAGTTCAGTGTTCCTTTGTTTCCTGCCTCTTTTCTCTCCCCCTTCCTCAGAAGGATTTTTTGAGACTCCTCTGTGTTATTTCTGTGGGAGCTGTGTTGAAGGAGTCTTTGCAGCAGACAGAGGGTTGTGTAGAAATTAGCTTATGAACTGAGCCGTGGTTCTCCCTGCAGACCTGTACTCGAGATGAAAGGGTTGGTTCTGTTTGCATTCGAGTTTCCTGCTGCTTTGAAAGACAGTGCTATGTCTCAGAACAGCAGTACTTGCAATATGCTCCTTCCTCAGAAGGGAGAGTAATGACCAGTGTTTTATAGATAGGCATGTGGTTCCTTGTCTTCCATTTTAGTTCTGCCTGGTTAAAAGAGTTAGAAGTTATCACTTGTAATAGTTTTTTCTTTTTCCTTTCCTGAAAAGGCAGCAAAATATTTTGAATTGTAGTCTAAATGCGTATCATGGTAAATTCACATACTGGAGTACTATTAAATGCATCTGAGGCTTGTTCTGCATAATCAAATTACTTGGAGATTTTTATCTTCTGTTAAGATGCACATAAAGTCTGCATTTCATGGGTTTAGTAATTCCTTGCTGCATGACATCAAGCATTCCCATATGTTTAAAGGTATCTTGCTTGTGTTAAGAGCAGGGATATGACAGGAATCAAGTTAAGCAAGGATTAAGGGGACAGCAGGGGTTGCAGGGTTGGGGAGAGAAAATTCTCAACTGTTTTATAAAGGAAGTGGTATAGGAACTCCCAAAACAAAGTAGCAGAGAGCACCCATGAGATGTGTTCAGTAAGTTATTGAATGATTCTTTATAGCTTGGCTTGACTGTTAGTGCTGGAGTTTTATGTGAGTTCTTTTAATTAAGTGCAGTGTTGATTCTGGCACTGTCTAAGATTAGGTGCTCCTTTGAGCTGAAGGGTACATCAGGGAGGTGGAAGTGGAGAGAAGTTGAAAGGAGGGCTTATCTGGTTAAGTGGCTTTTTCCTCCCTGCTGGGAAACCCACAGAGTTGAACTATCTATTCAGTAAACATCTTCCACTGGGTGTGAGCTGTTGGTAATTTGCAGCTCTTAATGATAACGAGGGAGGAAACTTTATTTCAGATAATCCACATGATATAGGTGGTTGTTGTAAAGCATTTTAAATGGAGATCTGTGGAGGGGCAAAAAGATGAGGAAGGAAGCTTGTTAAAGAGGAAGGAAGCTTGTTAAATGGGTGTCCTTCTCATTCCTGCAAGTACACTCTAAGTGGTTAAAGCTTAATGATGTAATTGGATTCCTTGGCAGATTTATTTTGCAGGTGGTTGTTTTGCAGTTACCAATTGTACATGTGCCCCATCTCCTTCCATTTAAATGTAAGCCTGACTGGCAGCATTTATGACTTCTGAAGATTCCTGAGGAAAATGAGGCAGGATTTATGTTTAAGATTTGGAAATTCAGTTCCTAATCTACAAAACAAATCTTTGATACGTATGTTTATGTCTACTTTGCTTTTACAAAAGTGAGAGAACTAATGGAAGAGGTACCACTTGAACAGGTCTGGGTCTGGTAATGGGAAATGGCACTGTGGGTATCCTTCACTTGAGTTTTGTGTTTCTCAAGATGGTAACAATTTGTTGGTTTGGTTTTTTTACCTCTGCAATATGAACATGTGTCAGCTTTGGTTAGCCATGCCAGCAGGAGTTACACAACTTACTTGGAATGGCAGACTGTGCTGGACAGAGGATATCCCCTGAATTTGAGAATGAAGCTTGTAGATGATAAATGCCAAGGCAAGAGTTAATTTAGTACCCACTTTCCATAAATAGAGGAAGTTGATTCATACAGTCACAGCTAGAGAGTACATGAGTATGTCAGAGACTTCACTGTCTTGCTGCTGATCACAAATTTGCTGAATAATGTGGCAGGCCAGTTGCAAAATTCAGTCTTCTACTCTTAGGATGGAAGTCAGAAAGATAAAATGGTGTGGAAGGAAATATCTTTTTTTGCTGTAATTTTTCTTTTTCACTGCTTGGCTCTTCAGTACATCAAACACTTTCACTATTCCAGACACTTAAGTTGTATTTATGATGTAGTAAAAGATTAGCAACATGTAATATTTGATTATGCTTGTAGAAAAAGAATAGAGAATTCTTTCATCTCAGATAAAGCTGTATTAAAACCCAGCAGAATAAGTAGTCAAAAATGAAAGTAAGGTTTTTTAAATGTCAGCTGAACAGAGAGAGTTTCAAAGTTAAAAGTTGCTTGCAAGTTGTGTGGGGTTCTCATATATCTCTGTAACATGCGACTATACATTATAAAGCAACATATAATGAAAAGCAATTACATAATTATTACAGTGTATATTATGCATGTTATGATTGTGTGCAGTGTATTTTATTAATATATGCTATGTATTATTATGGAGAACAATATTTCAGTTTATTATATATGCTTTTCTGACCACAAGTGTTGCTGTTTGGAGGCACATTGGCTTCAAATGACAGCAATAAACATGATAGGTGGAAGAATCACAGGGGCTATGGCTTGTGTTGTGCTGTCAGTGATAGGGTTGAGTATATCCAGAGCTGATTTTAGGACCATTTCTGTTTCTAAATGTGCTAACCATCTGGCACAATTTATGTATGTGGTTTGTTTTATGCTTGAAGTGGTGTGTTTTTTTTTTTTTTTTTGAAGGGGGATGAACAGATAGACATACACATAAGTTTTCTTTTGGACCAGTTTTGCTGTACTGTAAAGATGGTGTCTAACTGCTCTGGTTATTTATTTTCTAGTTTTTTAGAAATGTTAATAGAATAGGTGTTGGAGGCTGATACCAGGCATGTTAATGGAGTAGGAGAACAGAAGTTGAGTGTATTTCTCAGCGGATCTGCAGTGGAGTTTGGGAAGTTATCTGGATTGGCAGAGACTTTGTATGCTTTTAAAATAAATAAATTCTTCTGCCAGGAAATAAAAGCTGCACCTTGTAAGTTCTTCAGTGTATACCACTCTTAAGTAGTCACTTCCAGGAGTCTGCCCAAAAAAATGAAGTGTTGTAGTATTGTTTTCTTCACTACTCTAAATTTGAGACTCAGAGGCATTAGTAGATCCTGAATTGTGAGTTGGTAGTTCAAGGGTTTGTTGCATACTGCATTTCAGTGCTAAGCATATTATGAAAAAAGGATAACCAGTTACCCTAAACTGTTTCCATAAAGTGGTAGTCAGAAGCATAGCTTTCATTTCTGTCCAAACATTTTCCTTTGTCTCTAAATTGGTCCTGCAGATGCATAACTGATTGAGGATTGGCTGTCTGTCCATAAATGCTGATGTTTTGGTAGGAATTGTTTGAACATGGGGTAGCTCAATAACACATGGTCTCCCTCACTGTGTGTTTAAACTGTTACAGTTGTGTATTTATAGTTTTTTAAATTCTACACTTAAGCATATGGAATATGCATGAAATGCAGTTGATGGGCTGCAGTTGAGCCAGACTGACACAAATAGAATCCCCTCATTTTGTTCACAGAGATAATTAGTATGACTTTAAATACTTTCCTTGCTGTTTCCCACCCATGTGAATCTTGACTGAAGTTGCTAATGGTTATTAAAAAGTATACACCCCTGTTCTCCACACCTGTAATTGCAGTCTTGATGCTTTCTAGGTGTCTTGATGCTGTCAGGCTTTGTAGGTGTTTGACAGAGGAGATAAACAATGTTCTCAGTGGTTTTGTAGGGAATCTACAACAACAGCTTTGTGTTCTACACAACATGCAGCTTTTCTGTGTAATTTGAAGTATTCTTTGTTCTGCCCTTCTTCTTGATATGTTAATTATGCTATATTGTACTAGCAAAATGACATTTGGCATCAGTTTATTTTTACTATCCCATTTGGAGATGCATGAGTGGAAGACATCCTGTACAAGTGTCATGTTTTAGAGTTAATTTTTAAAATTATCTAGCTCTTGTTATGTTGCCATCTGTTTTCCACTAGCTTGAAGAGGAAACAGCTGTTGTGAATAATCTCAAGACAGTATATTTAATAAAGTCTAATAGGTCTGCTTACCTTCAGTTTGCATGTGCATCACAGGGAATGACTGTGCTGGCTAGGAAGGGAAATGTGGTTTTGCAGTAGGAACTGTAATGAATTTGGTGAAGCAGTGATTCTGATGTCTCTCCATAGCTGGATTTGAATACAGCTGGAGAGATCAGTGATAATGGGACACACTTCACTTGCTATAACTATGCATTGTCTCTTGTAGAGGGGCTGTTATTGCAGCTTCTGCCCTCGAGTGTGGTGGTTGGTAGGCAGCTGTGGAGCTGACTGAACCTGCTGATCCCACGTAAAAACAAACTCATTTTGTTTTTGGGCACACCATGCCATCCTCAGTGTGCTGAGCCAGGGGAGGCAATAGCTGTGCTTGACCTCGGGGAAGGCACTGGAGATGGAGAGCCAGTGACCTGGGCTCTTCAGCTGGCAGCATGCACTTGGGTGGAGCTAGAGGTAACACATCAGCAGCTGACACCATTTTGGGGAAAATATTTAATTCTTCGATGGAGATTAAGTGTTACTGATGGTAAGGAAGTAGGGTGTGGATGCACTTGAATAGCTGATTACCTTGTGGGCTTCTTGATTGTATTTTAGACTTCATTTTGGTAAGGAGTGAGAAACATCATGAAAGAGATGATGTACAGTATAAGCTTCAATCGCAGTGGTGATTCAACTGCATAAAGGGAAGGATAAATGAAAGTAGAGAGGTTGACTGTCAAAGAATGCCTTGGAATGCCTTCTTCACTTATTTCCCTTTGATTTTGATAGAAAGACTTTGTTAGGTCTGGAAAACTTTGCAGGATTAATAGGTTTTTTTTTCAAAGGGCTCAACAGTGAAAAGAGTGGAGAGGCTGACCAGCTGAGAGCATTAAGTGGTGGTCAGGGAATATAGGGTTGAATGGAGAATGATGATGAATTGGACTGGATCTTTCCATAAGTAGACCAGATTCTTTTTGTCAGAGACACTGTTGCTTTTGCTTGAGTCTTTGTATCAGTGGCATTGTAGAACAACCCCAGCAAGAGTAGCTGTGAAAATGAGCCTGTAGTTCCAAGTGCTTGAGATTGCAGCCTCAGATCTTCCAGGAGCTTACATCCCATAAACCCGTATGAAATATATATCCAGTGCCAGGCAGTTGCACAAGCCCTGTCCTGTTTGCTCTCACTGCTGCCCCATTTCTTTCAACGAGGTAAAAGGCAGCGGTGTGGATCCATCAGGAGCCTCTACGGTGTCAGAGCTAATGGCTGCACACGATCTGTTCTGAGCTGATGTGGTCTGTTCTTTAATGGATTTGTGTAGCATGTGAACGTGTGTTTTTGTGCCACGTGGGGCAAGATGGGTAGTGAGCAGTCATCTGGCCTGTGCTGGCTTAAAGTGGCTGTGAAGCTGCAGTGTTACTGAAACAGGTGAGGACATTGCTGCTCCCTGCTTAAAACCCCCTTATAACTCCAGTCTTCTGACACAGAATGAGTTGGAGTATAGGAAAGGAACACCCTGACTTGTAATTCAGTTGAAAATCAGTTATACTTGCTTTTGAGCTTTCCTACCAAATTTGTGCTATTAAACAGTGTGTGCTGTTTCTCTGGAGGAATATCTTATGTATGCTAAGAACATCTTAGTGCAGAAATCTGCCTTTCAAAGGAGAGAAGCTTTGATTGATAACTATAAGAGCTGTAAGAAATAAGCAAATAGCAGGGACCCAGAATATCGTTACCTATGTAGATGTTTCTTTTAAAGACTGATATTTTTGCTTAGCTTTATAGGCAGTTTCTTTGGTTGAATAGCAAACTTGCATTTGTTTTCCTGCTTGCAGGTATACCCACTGCCTCACTTCTGAATTTGTAATGCAAGTATATTAATTTCAGAACAAATTAGAGCTGGAAATAAGAAACAAGTAGTTTTTTTTGCAGAAACCCCCCATGAGTTAAAAATCTTCAGTATAGGAAAGATCTGCTCTGACTGCAGGTCTTTTGGAGTAATTATCATTCCTATTCACAAATGGTTCATCTTGAGAAGATGAGAAGAAAGTGTCTTTCTTCTGATCCCTTAACTCCATAGCTGGCAGCAGCATAGTTATGCTGTGGTTATGGCATGGTTATTTGAGATGTAATGGGGCTGGAGTATGCAGAGGTGAACTTTGCCTTTGTGGGAACTGTTGCTGGGCTTATGTCTGTGTTACTCTGTGTTTCTGTTGTGTGTAGGTACCCCCTCTCCACTTGGGAGATCCTCTGTGCTTCTGTTTTGGTATGGAATACCTCAGGCAGCTTCACATGAAGAATGTCTTTTCTATCAAAGTAATTTCTGTCACAAGGCATTTTTCTGCCAGGTTGCTTTGCAACAGTTAAAGTACCTTTTTCATGCCTAAATTGTTGTTCTTTCCATAGTAAAGCCCTTGGGGGCCACTTTTTTTCTCTGTATGGATGTGACAGCACTGCTGGAATTATACACTGCTAACAGTGAGATATTTCCAGCTTACTGGGAGCTGTTTGTCTTACCTGTTTGTTAAAAGGACCAGGTGCTTTGTCTACTCCTGCTCTGTGTTGGTAAATCCTGCTTTGTGTTTGTTTTCCCCCCCTTGTGCTGTTAGGATAGCAGACAAGAGGCTTCTCAGACCAAGGTGTTGATCTTGACATACTGCACAGGAGAGTCCTTTGGCAGGTGGGTCACTCTGGGATGGCTTTGCTGGCCCTCAGATGCAGCTTCTCAGTCTCTCATTCGGTTGCATTGGCAAATACTGTAATGCATTGCTCCCATGCAGCCTCATCTGAAGTTGCATTTTTGTTATGAAGTGCTGAGAGGGATGCAGTTTGACCATGGAAGTTTGCTGTGTTACTTAACTATGCATAATCACAGATGGAGTCTGCAGCAGAACCAGGATGGAATCCAGGTCTTCAACCAAAAGAGCCAGATTCTTGCATGGGGATGGAACCTTCCTGCACAGAACAGCTCTGCTTCATGGTATTGCTTTGAAAAAATAAATGGTCCACTTTTGAAACCACATGAAATGAGAAAGGGGTAACTGAGGCTGAATTAATGACTTTCCATTCTTGGGCCATCTCTGCAAAGAAGCATTCGTTTGCTTTAGTAGCCAAATCTCTGATGTATTCATTCCCATCCCACAGCATTAAAAGTTGTGACTACAGCATGCACGTGGATTTGTGTCCATCTACTCTATGTAACTTGTGTTCTACCCTAAAAGGTAAAAAGAGGGAATAATTTTATCCAGCAAATAGTCCTTGGATGGGCACGTCTATTTATGTGCTTTAACTTTTGCATCTGGTTATTGTAAATGTCTGTGAAGAACTTCCTTACAGTCTGTGAAAGTGTGTGATATAATCCAGAAATCATCTTCATTTTACACTTGATTATCAGAAGCATTCCCTGCCTCCAGTCTCATGTTCTTTTGCAAGCCATGAATTTGCACAGGGGTTTGAGAAGATTATTTCAAGACAACTTGATATTGCACATGTATAGTTTGGCCTTTAGGTACCTATTGACACTTGGCTGCATGTGATAGCACAGCTTCAAGTGACCCTCAGTAAATATGAAAGAATTTATTGTTTTCTATTTTTTGAGTTTGAGATAAAACTAGTACATGCTGTATCAGCAACAAAAACATGATTTTCTCACTTCTGTTGGACTCTGAAAAAGATGAACTGTAAGTTGATGTGTGTGGGTAAATTATCACTTTTTGCCTGCTTGATGTGTTCTGTAAAGTGCTGATGACAGAGTTAACCAAGGTTTTGTGTATTTTGGGCTTTTGATTACTGAGTAGTTGCACCACATAACTGTGATTCAAAACTGTGAGTTTAAGTTTACTTAAATGTGTGTTGTTCTTTTTGGTTCTTGGGCTGAGGAATAAGCTTGGCTGCAGTGCCTTCTCCAACTGTGTGTCATAAAAGCAAGCCACTGTCACCAACTAGCTGTGTTGGCTCAAAGACTGGGCAGTTGGATCTTGGTTTGATTTGGCAAAATTTTGAGAATGAGACTTCTAAATTAAGATTACCATTACATTTAAGTATATCTTTTGTATTGCATTATGTTTAGGAATGCTGTGCCTTTATGCTTCCTTCCTGTCAAATATCCTTTACCTGCCCTTCTCTTTTTAAAGCTTAATCCTCCTTTATCATATATGAATATTTGTGTAGGCTTAAGCATTTTAAGAAAGAGAATGTCTTCTTTGTTGGTACAGCTCTCATTATTGGTGGACCTCTGCTACTGAGGCAAAGTCAGAGCAGGTTTGTGCTGTGTTAGATTGATGAAACTGAAGATGTGTATAACAATAAAACTTTGAGTGTGTTTTGGAGTGGTTTCCAGATACTCCTCTTGTTCATGTTTTTGAATTCCTTCTGCATTGACAAATTATTTCTGCTTTTTCACTAGTAATAAGTATGCAAAATATTTAACACTTCGTGAATACTTCACAATCAGTGTGACTTCACCCTATTTCCTGCAGCTGATATGACTAACTTGTAAACTGAAACCAGAAGACTGAAAGAAAACCAACATCAATTGAGTTTCATTATATTAACACTTTGCATAATTTAGAAAAGGAAAGTAGGTCACTTTCCATTTTTAATACACACTTTATACTTCGCATAAAAACCCAACAGGATTGCAGGCAGTTAATAAAAGTTATGCATTTCCCTGTAAATACAAATTTGAAGTATATGAATGTTTATGGAAATTGCAAGGGAATATTGTAATTTTGACTCAGACATTTCTGCAGAATCTCAGCTGCTTATATCAAGTGATGTGTTTTTAGAGCACACAGCTACACAAACTTCTGAAGTCTGTAGTTTTGATCATTGCTTGTAAATAAATGACTATATTCAGATTCTTGCTTGTTTTTCTGCAGTGTTGTGCCCGTGTTATCTATACACTATGCTGAGGAGTGAAGAAGTGAATGTGTTTTCTCTTCCCATAGTTAGTGAAGTTGGAAGATCAAGCATTTGGTTCTCATCACATTGCCTGCACAATGAGTCATGCTTTCTTCATTAGGTTTGTTCCTCAGGCCAGGATTCATGTGATGTTCCCCTTCTCTGGGCAGTTGGATTAGTCACTGTTTGAAATCTTGTTTAAAAAATAAATCGCACCACAGGTTGTTGTCTGCTCACCCCTTGCATGCTCCCCCACTGCTTGCAGTTTGGGTTCAGCAGCATTGTTATATTGAAAAATATATTATAGTCATGGTAACTGACATATTATTGGAGTCCCACTAAAATTAGCTTATTAAATTTGGGACTCATAGTTACTAGCAAAGAATTGTCTATAAGGCAGGTGAATTTTAAGTAATTCAATGTGCTGAAATACATCTTGCTTAAACTTGGCTTCTTTCATTATACTGTTAAGAACAAAAACTGCATTGCAAATGTAGTAGTAGCCTGAACTTTGTGAAACTTATAGATTTATAAAAGCAGTGCTAATAACATTTTTTAAAATAGATGTCATATACCTGATGATACCTGAATCAGACTTTAGTATTTGGGGCAGAAACTGGAATTACCCAATGGAGCTGAGATTTAATGGAGGTTTCAAACAATTTTAGGACAGTAGCAGTTTCTAGTCTAGTTCTACTATACTGTTTTGAAGGCTCTTGAAGTTCCTTTTCTTGGTACTAGAAGATTTTAGGGGGATGATGGTTCATTGTGGGAAGTAGCAGTTTGAAAGACAAGCTAATGCAGAAAATGTGTGGTGGCCAGATCAGAAGTAGGAAGAGAGAGGGGAGAATAGATACAGTGTGTTGTAAACACATAACCCAGATGTTGCTGGCTAAACTCCATATCTAGTCAATGAAGAACAAATTGCGATTCAGAAAAGGTATTATGTTCATGGCCCAAATCCTCTTACACAGGAGTCTGTCAACAGTAGATGTTAATGCAGGCACCTAAATTGTCCAAAGTATTGCATCTTATAATTATCCCCAGGAGCAATGTCTGGTTTGTGCCGTGAGAGCAAATTAGGGTTATGACATTGTAAAGGATTGGGAGTTGCTGAAATAAATGGCTATAAACTCTGTCATAGTTAATAGATGAAAACCTGAATAGAAGGAAAGATGAATTAATGTTCCACATTAGACTTTGATTCTGGTTCTTACGAACAGCTTCATTTTTCATGTTGTAAGTTGTTAACAGTGAGTTTTTTGACAGGAAAATGCTCATGAAGTAGGCGGAGGTGCAGACCAGTGTGGGAGAAAATGAGGTTATCTATAGAAATCCAAATAGTGGTGTTTTGGAATTTTTTGTGAAGGTTTTTGTGGTGGTCTTGTTCTGTCTCCAATGTTCAGCTGATTCTCACAGGTATCAGACCCTCACAATTGTTACAAATACTAGTTCACATTGCTAGTTTTCCTTTCATTGTGGGTGAGACAGATGCATGTGGTGACTAAAGAGATATGCTAAAATTCAGCTTCAATCCATCCAGGATTTTGTGGGTGTGGATGAGCAGCTCTTAGGGAATACCCAGTTTCAAAAAACATTGCCAGATTTGAAAAATACTCAGCCTCTAGGTGATTAACTGCAACGAAAATTTAATTTTGAGTCTTGCTCTTACTTCTCTGAGACTATCCTCTGGAACAGGACAGACCTGTGTTGCTGTGAAGTTTGTTTAATCTTGCTGCATTGGCTTCTCCTGGAAGACAACATAACCATGTATTTTGGCAGTTATTTTGTGCAGAGATGAGTATGTTGGGTCTTACGTACTGTGAGATGAGAACCTGATCCTGTGACTGCAGATAAAGCAAGAACAAGTAAATGCTTAGGTATTTGTGCATGTGAACTTCATTTCCTTAAAAGATTCTTCCCCCAACTGAGACACTGGGAAATTTGATGGGGGAATTCTTTGTTTTTTTTACAGTTCATTTCGCTCAGTGCTGGTCAATCAAGTCCCTTATACTGCTCTAGATTTGTGGGTAGATCTTTACAGCTTGTTTTAAAAATAATCTCATACACTTAGCTTGCAATTTGAAAACTTTCCAAGGCTTAAGGCAGTGGTAGCTACAATTGTAATTTCCTCCCTATACTTAGGTCAGTTTGTCTTCATCTGTATTTTCTAGGTGGAAATTTTATTTCAACAAGGAGCCAGGCATCCTGTGCTGATGAGATTTCTGAAAAAACAGATACTAGTTTAGTAAACCTGCTGACACAATAAACAGAATGTTCAGGATCTTGGATGATGATGATGGTCCAGTTCAGTGAGTGTATGGATGTTCTGGAAGTAGCCACTTCTAGAAATTCTTGGGCCAAACTGTGTGGTGGCTGTAGTTAAGGCAGTCTGGCTTCAGAGTAGAGGCATGTTGTCCTCTTAATTTCTGTGAAGAAATCAGTGGGTTTGTAGATCAGTGGCAGTGTATCCTTGCGTCTGTAGACTTAAGAGTTTAGCTGCACAGCACTGCAAGCTGGCGAGGGATTGCTTTGATAGTCAAGCTCAAATGCTTTTAGGCACCTTAAAATGTTGGAGGGGGAGATACTATTGGTTTTGCTTCATTAAGGGAACTGCACGCTAGCAACAAGAAATTAGCATGATTTATGTCAATTCTTTTGTATTGTTGTCATGCAACTGTGCAATACAGGCTATTCAACAGTGAAATAAAATTTTTAAAGTCACCTATAATCATATCAGGCACCAACCTTAGTAATGTCCAAATGAAATTCATTTTTGTTTTACTCTACTGGAAAATATTTGATGTAAACAAAGGCCCAGTAACTAAAGTAAAACAAATACTGTGGATGGGTTTGATAATGTCCTAATCTGAGAGCTGAGTTTGTAACATAGCATTTGTCAGCCACCCAAGACTATGGCTAGAAAGGTATGATTTCCCTTTTTCATTCAAAACCCGTTGATAAGCATGTAGACTGAGAACTGGTTAGGATCACACCTCTCTTAAAGGGTTTCCTTTTATCTTGTTCCTCAGTGTAGAGGATGCTTGCCATGTGTGAAGAAACACGTGAGGAATACTTAAATGGGAAAAAAGAATTTGATCTCATTGTAGGAAAGTACCTATTTTCACTGTTCTTGAAGAAAGACTAAAGTAAAGCAAGTTGAGGAGATCTCAATACCTTGTTCTCCCCCATATGATGATTAATTTTGTAATAAGAAGAGTGTTTTGAATGTGAAGGAAGACACTCTTTTCTCAATTAATTCCTAAATCTTAGATGGTTTTTGAGATTACCTTGAACTTCTGTGCTAAAAATCCCCCAGTTTCTCAATAGTCAGGTTTTATTTTGGTTTGAACACTGTGGAGTCTGAGGACCAAACTGAACCTGAGCTAAACTTGATCCTGTGAGACCCTGCTTGGTGAAGATGTTTCCAAATATGTAATTCTAAAGCAAGAACCGTTGTGGACAGCAGAATCATTAGAGGAAACAGTTACAGTTTCTTAACAGAGCCAGTAAAGCTTTGGCTTTTCTGCTATTATTCCTTTCAGTTAGTAGTTTTTAATCTAAGCAAAACACAGCCTTTGGCAGAGCTGTACTTTTCATGTTACTCTACTCTAAAAATTTTTGGTTTAGCTTGTTGTGATAAAAGTGATTAGTGTCCTGGAAGAGGGAGGGCATCACTCCTTTTTCATCGCTTGTGTTTTGTTTTTTTTTCCACACAGCTGTTGCTTTTTGATCTACAATTTTTAAAAAATGGGATGTACTTAGATAAAAATTGTCCTTAAATTTTTTTTTTGTGATGTGACTTTAGGTTTTCTCTGTGAATAATATAAATGAAAGCAAAAATACTTATTTCCACAGGCATTTCTTTTTGCTTATGCTGATGTTTTTGAGAACAGTGTTTTCGTTCCTTAGCAATGACTAGGTTCCTTACTACAGAGCAACAATCTTAAATTATGCTAAAGTACAGAGGCTCTCAAAAGGGAGCACTTGTTGGATTTTGTTGTTTGATGTTGTAAATTACTTGCTTGTATTTCCTGTGTCATACTGTTTTTCTAAAAATAGCTGAAATTGCTTGCTGTTTGCTCAGTGCAGCTCTGTGATGGAATAGCCTGCTTGAAGTTACTTCCTCTCAGCTACTCTGCCCCTCCTGCAGCCTGAATCTCTCCCTCATGGCCTCCCACAACAGATGTTCAATGACTTAAACTTTGCTGAGAGAAGGTCGTTAATAACTTTAAGAAGCTGATTTTCTTTTTTACAAAACAACTACCACCTAACTAAGCAATTCCCCCTCACAAACGCCCCACCTCAGAACAAAACCAGAAAACCTCCTGAGAACTGCACAAGCCACAATCTAAACCAAAGTCACAATTCCGAGGCTTACAGAACAACCTGTAGCCAGTCCCTACAGTTCTGAAACTATGAGCAAAAACCTCACAAGTCTCTATCAAATGTAGCTGGGAAGTTGCATGAGATGTCTTGATGCAAAGTAACATCTTCAAAACACAAGCTGGATTGAAAAATAATATATTTGGAACTTTGTGTCAGCACAGATAAAGACAGAGTCTACCTAATTCATCTGTTTTTCTGCGGAAATATGTAAAAAATCACATCAAAGCAACTTATAATGCTTCCCCCGAATGCCACAGGAATACTGAATTTAAATGTAAACTCCTTGAGAACACCTTTTTCCTGGCAGTATTCTACTTGAAAATAGTAGAATTACCTTCAAAGTGTCCTTTTACACAGAATAGCTTCAGTCTTGTTGAAAAGCAGCTGGACTGTGTATTTTTTATTTTGTGGGATTAAGTTACTATTCTAAGGGGATCTTTAGAGAAACCTGATGCCTGCTGTTGACCACAATATTGGCAAGTAGCATGCAACCAGTTATTAAAGAGTTGAGGAGAATTATGCTTCTCTTCTTGTACAAACTAAAATGTTAATTTTGCAAGCAGCTCTCATGAAACTTGCTTTATAGGCATCTTTCCTCTCAGCCCTGGGATTTGATTAACAGCCCTGGTGCTGTAAGCACTTAAGTACTTAAGATCATGACAAGATCTTTTGAGCCTTCTCTCTGTTCATTCTTCTTACAAGGAAAGTAAGACTGTCAGCCTGCAGCTTCTCATGCTCTCCAGTGAAAATATCCTCAGCTGCTTCTGTTACACCCAGAAAAATAAAGCAAGATATGTGGACAGTTTTTTGGGCTTTGAGGGCTGCAAAAGGAGAACTGGAATGTCTGATCTACATGTGTATAGGAAAAAGGGAATTTGGCTACTTGCCATTCTGAGTGATAGGTCTGAGTCTCTTCACCATGCAGGCAGTGGCTGATTAGGCTTAGCAATTGTTACAGGGACAGAAAGGCCTGTGTGCTGTGCCAGGACAGCTCCAGATCAGAGCAGGGTCTGTAGGAAGGTTCCTAACTGGTCTAGGATAAGTTTAATCATGTGAGGGGGAAAGGAGGTACTGTAGTACTGTGGCACTGGGTGTACTGGTGAAGAGGATTATGCAGGTGGGATTTTAACAGATGCCAACTGTTCCTGTCACTAGGCTGTGAATAGAGATATCAGCTGGTGCTGCTCTTCAGTTTTGTGCCAGAAGATTCGGGGTTCATGCTCTTTCCCTGAAGCCAAGAGGGTTTCAACACGATACTCTTGTCTAAAAAGTTGTAATTAACGTTGTGTGCTTTCCTTGATGACTGCTTGCTGAAACATCCCCATGGTATGGAGCTGCTCTGGGGTGTTGCTAGTGCCCAGTCTTCAGTGTTGTTTTGTTGGGGAAATGCCTTCCCTGAAAACGTGATGACCATTTCACATGTAGAGAGGCTGGCAGGCAAGGGCTTTTAGATTAAGAGCAGGTCATCTAAAAATCTCATTTTCCAGAACATCAAAATCTCTTCACAGATGGCTATTTTTGACCTGGTTTAGAAATCTAATGCAATCTGTCCCTCCATGAGAGGAAAGCGGTGTGTATGTGTGTGTCACCCCCGTCCCGGGGGGTGGCACAAGAACGACACAGAGTAGCTCT
>WBNO01022616.1:264-30783 GCA_013400575.1 Peucedramus taeniatus
TCAATCAGATAATGACATCTCCAGCACACATCATTGGGCAAACAACAAGGGCTTTTCAGAGATAGATTAAGTATTCAAAAGCCCCACCTTTGTAATTTGAGATAGGAGGAGTGCTTTTAAATGTTGCCTGCTTGAAAAGTGTTATATATTTAAAGTAAATAATTTTCCATGTTGCATTATTTGTTGTGTGCAGAATATTCTCACAAAAACAGTACCACAAAGTCTTCAGAATTATTATGGAACCACCTCCCTACTAAATTAATTTTGCATGTGTACTAATTTAAGTGAATAGGTTTTTTCAAGAATGAAGAAAATGTTACATTTTTTAATTAACAGACTGCTTCTTTAGATTAGTTCTTCTGTTGTACTAGACAAAAATACTGCAAAGATGGTTTGCTCTGAATGTTAAGGTAAGCACTAGATTGACGAAAAGGGGCCAAAGCCCTGAAAGACACTACTTGAATTCAAGAGAGTTTTTCAGTGACAGAATGCAGACAAGTATAGATGGACACTGCCATGATTTGGATCCAGACATTACCTTACAGCAGCTTCCTGCTAGGAGATCATGTATTTATGGTATGGTGGTGTCTGTCTCCACTCTGTTTACTCTGAAACTGTATTTGGAACACGTCCCATTTATGTCAGAGTCCCTCTTCCTTTTCAGTTCCTTCCTTCCCAGTATTCACTTAATGGAAGTGATCCAATAGTTAGGCCAGTTTGGTCTAAGGGAAGTTAGCAGGGACACAGAAGAATTTTGCCTTCCTTATATCCACTGACACTGGTGCAGAATGGGATGCCAGCCAGTGGTGAGCATTAGAAGTAGATTTTGAATAATACTTAGGTACTTTACCACTATTTACCTTTCTTTTCCTCTCCTGTAGTATTTTACTGTTCTTAAAGTGAAATTATTATTGATTAAGCCCCATGTAAGTGCATAATATCTTTGACTATCATTTGGTTGGTTATTTTCAGGATCTCTTTTCATTCATACGAGATAAAGGTCACATATCCACATACTAAATCCAGTACATAATCTTCAGGTTCTCTGTGGCTGCAGACTACCTAGAACAAGACTTTGCATAGACCTCAGGTGCTGCATGGCTCCCACACACCCTGTAAAGGCTTTGCAAGAGACAAGGAAGGTGTAGTTGGAGTGAGCAATTTTTTGCACTTTTTTTTCAGAAGCCAGGCCAATGTTATGGAAACAGTGTCCCTGCCTCAGATACTCTGGCCAGTTCAAGGGGGATTGGATCAATGCAGATCATTCCCCTTTAGTTTCCTCCAGTGCACAAAGTAATGGCCATGTACTTTGATTTTATCAGAGTTGCTTTTTGTGTTTTTTTCTCTGCAGGCCTTGGTGACATGGCAGTATCCAACACAGTAGGCAGCAATGTCTTTGATATTCTGGTGGGACTTGGTGTTCCATGGGGTTTGCAGACCATGGCAATCGATTATGGATCAACTGTATGTATACTTGGCAAATCTTTAATTTGCACTTTTATTCTATTTCTAAAAAGAAAGCCTGCAAGTAGAATAAATGTAAACCCAACCTGCTGATCATGTTATTAGCTGCTAAATAAGATGTTGCTTCTTTGCCAAGGAACCCAGTTAAGAAAGCAATTCTTCTTCTACAAGCTGCAATTAATTTCCAGTTTGCCAACTGGAGTACATTACACTGTGTAGCAGAAAACTATTGCCATGGATGGTTCATGGCTCTATCATTTTCTTGCTACACAACTTCCAGTAAACCTGTCTCCATGTACCTTAGCATTTTTGTAACTAAGACCAGAATAACAGCATCTCTCTCTCGTCTGAGGATTTTTTGCATAAAATCTGTTATAAATGCTCACTTCTTTTTTTAATGGAGATGGGATTACTTTACATTTGGTTTGATTCCTTAATCTTCCCGTTCTTCATTAGGATACATCTGCTATGGATTTGCATAGTTTAAAATATGTAAGGCACTATTCAAAGCAGGAGGTGGACTTTAAATCAGTAAATTGATTTTTGATCTCCAAAGCACAGTTACATGGTCAGCATTTTAAAAGTCTTTTCTAATTTCCACAGGTCAAAATAAACAGCAAAGGATTGGTTTATTCAGTTGCACTTTTGCTAGGATCAGTGGCACTTACTGTAAGTATTAAAGCATCTACACATATTTCAGTTTGAAAATACTTGTTAGGTATTTACATGTTACAGAAAGATAATGTAGAAATACTTAGCATTGGTTTCTTCTAGCACTACCATGAGTTGAAGAGCTACCATTGTCCTCAGTGAGGACTGAAATCTGGCATTTGATGCAAGAGATGCTGGCTGTGTGTAGGTCCCATGGATTTCAGTGGCAGTGTTGAAATTTTTTAATCCAGTAGTAATTCTGTGGTCCTGTGTCCATACCCCCAGCCTGTCTCTCTGCTGAGACAAGACCTATTGTCACCTTTGCACTTGTTTCTGATTTCCAAAACCAGCCAAAATCAAGTGCTGTAGCCTAAACCCTTAGTGAAGACTAGTCTCTGAGGACTGTGAACCCCACGACTTGGAAGAGACATGCTAAATGTGACTCAGCATAAGACACCCTGTAACACATGAATTCTTAAGCTGAAACAATAATTCTGTTTGAAAAGTCAATTTTGCTGGTACTTAAGGTCTGTTCCTGCTTGACTCCCAGGGAACGCTCTGTAGGAAGAATCAAATCAGGTATAAGGAATCAAAAAGGTATAAAAATACCCACTTATACTAACATCTTTCACTGATTGCCTGTGGAGGCTTTGTAGGGGAGGTGGTCACCACTGGAGATTTCCCACTGTTGCATGACCAAGTCTTACAAAGCTTCACATCACCTGTGCATGACTTAAGTGATAGAATGGCCAGGGCTGTTCACTCTGCTACTAACTTCCTAATGTGTCTGATCTCTGAGGTGTGAGAACGTGTTCTTTTCATTTCTTATCCCCAGCCTGCCATACTGCACAGTGCCTGTGAAACAACACCGGTGTTCTGTAGACATTTGTATCTGGTGTTGCTGCATGCATATTGTTAATCAGCACATTGGGAAAACATGGGAGGATTATGCAGAGGTGTTACTGTGCTAGCCCTTCATGCTTTTCTGAAAAAAGTCTTTTTGTAGCAGAAGCCAGATCACCTGAGTTTGAGGCATCTATTACAGTGTCATTTGTTCTGCTGAGTACCCTGATTTGCACAGACCCTCCCACAGCAAACTCACTGGAAAGTTTTGAGCAAAATAAATAATAATTCAGAGGCACTGAACACTGTGGAAAATAGATGCCTTCAGGAGGACTTCGTTGCTTTGCTACCTGTAACTTGTAACCCCTTAGTTCTGGAGCTCAGCAAATAAGCAAGTAGAGCACCTCTTTTGAAGCTGTTGAAAGAATGGGTGTTAGGTGCTGGTGTACTACTTTGCAGGGGAGCACTTGAGGGAGGATTTGCAGGGGAACACATGAGGGAGGGACACTGATTTAGCTTAGTTCACTGAATATTTAGTAAAACAGACGTAGGACAGCTGAGACTCAGAACTGAGTCAACAAGGTACGTTGCCTTTCTGATCTATAAAATACTGAGAATATATTTTTTTGTCTTCATGCAAGACCTCTAATTCAAAAGACTTTCATTTTTAGCTTATAATGGTTGTTTCCAAAAGTCTCCTTCAGAACTTTATTAACTGACACTCTGTTTGCTTGCAGGTGTTTGGAATCCATGTAAATAAGTGGAAACTTGACAGGAAGTTAGGCATCTACGTGTTGCTACTTTATGCTATTTTCCTGTGTTTATCTATAATGATAGAGTTCAATGTCTTCACCTTTGTCAACTTCCCTATGTGCCGAGAAGAACTTTAAACCACAGCAAGGAGAGAGACTGAAATTCTTCTGATTACACGTGCTGTAAATGACAGGAGGCATTTCACATTTCTACCTTCTTTCCATCAATAATTTGAGTGTCATTCCTGCTTAATCAGCTAACGAGCACTTTTACCTATATGGAAGGAAAGCATACCTTTCTTTAAACATGCTAGCTGAAGGCAACCAAAGCATTTTCCTCATCTTTGGATATTGCTGCTCTGTCATAAAGCTACATGGATCTTACACAGAACTCTAAAAGGACCCATTTCTGGGCATTCTGTTGTGGTTTTCTTTCTCCTTCTGCAGACAATCAACCACCACCATCAGGGTTAGCAAGAGGATGGGAGAAAAATTGTTGTAGTTCTTTTGGTTTTGACATTTACTTTCCATGGAAGGATAAGAGGCAAGTTCAGAACCTTTCTTGGCTCAGTCAGAATATTTAAACTACAGGACCAGAAAGTCCGAGGCACATATCATGGCATGCACTGTTGAGGATCATTTCCCCCTTCAAGTGCTCTGCTTATAGAGAAACTGCACTGACAGTTTTTGATGGCAATGTTGGATATTTATGACTCTGTTCAATGAACAGTGTGGCAGAGAAAGAAGAGGAAATGGTTGTATGTTGTATCACTTGTGATGATGCACACTAGAAGTCAGAGTAACTGCATACTGAAGAAGAGAATTTACATGCAGAAATTCATACTTGAAAAATATGTTTTATTGTTAATGAGGAATGCTGTATACATAGATATAAACTGACATTTGTGGAATATTAGACCACAAAAAAAACTTTGCATTGGCCATTGTAAGCCCATTGTGTAAATTTAGAAGAAGCTAAAAAATAAAATATAACTGGGTGCTCAGTAACTATCAGTTATTGTTATCAGCTGGGAGTAGTAGCTGAATATAATTCAGACTTTCTGACAACAAAACCCGCCCTGATTATGATTTGGTTTGATTCAGTTTGATTGGTGAGAGGAAGAAGCTTATTTCATCAGTCAAGAAGCTGGTGTATTCCTCACCATTTTTTCTTATTCCCAGAAGCTTAATGAAAATGAATGTCTGACATGGAGTGCAGATAAAAGTCACCCCTACAAAAGCAAGTCTGTCAAGAGAATATGGTCCTTGATTTGATTGCATGCAAGTTTTGAAGCATGATATACTTCTTTTTATCCCTGAGTAGAAGCCAAGTTTTGATATCCTTTCCACCAGCATAAATCTGATATAAGGAATTAACTCTGGATATAATTGACAGCAAGATCCAGCCCAGAGTATTAAAATAACGGGTAACATTCCACAATTTAGCAGTGATATAATTGTAAATCACTGAGACAGCATATTTTGAATTGCTATTAAACTTTAAAAATATTTTGAAGCTGTATGTGAATGATCACATAAAGTTTCTGAAGAAGCACAGTTACCTTTATACATAGATTTTTAAAAATTTTTAATGTTTATAAACCAAACCAAACCTATCAACTAACAGTTGATGTGTTTTTAAATGTATTAATATTTTCCATTATGACTAAATATAAAAAATTGTGTCAATGAGAATATACTATAAAAACTTAGCAAATAAGCACTTATTCAGAAAGTTCCTTCTTTTGACATATATGAAAAATAATTATGTTTAGCCACCTGAGATGCAGAATACTGTTTACACCAGGCAATGAGTTTACAACTAAAATTATTTTTTAAATTATTTTAGTATAAATTAAAGAGTGTATGCTGCTGCTGGGTTTTTTTTTTGTTTTTTTAAGAATTGGATCAATTGGGTGTGATTCTAAAGAGAAAAAGAGCAACACATTTGTTATTTGCTTTACATTTTGTTTCAAATGTCAGTATTAGTATCCATTTAGGGTTTCTTACCTTAATTAAACAGTTTTGTTGTTAAGCTAAGAACTAAAGATGGACACAATTGCAGCATTTCTAAAATGCTGTATTGAATAGTCAAGAATGGCAGTAAACACATTTTATCTCAAGTATGCCAATGACCCCATTTCCAGGCATTCACGACATTTTTGCTGCAGTGTAAAGCTGAGGAGATGGAATCCATGTTCATCTTTGAGTTTTCTGTTGCAGAAAGGCTGTGAAAATGCAGCATACTGCTGCACCACTGTAGGAATGTCCCTCCCTAGTCTTACTCTCTCCCCTGCTGTCTTTCAGAAGGACAGTTTACTGCTGAAAACCTGCTGATGACTTAGATATGAGACTGAAAGGAGCAGAGAGAGAGGCCGAGTAAATGGGTTTTTTCCTATATTCTGTTTTTGTGGTCTTGGAGAACTGTCTCCAAGCAAACATTTGCACTCCTGTGCACAGTTCAGGCAGCTCAGTTGTCTTTACATAATAGAAGAGTAGTTCCAAAGTCTGGTTTTGAATGCATAGTGATCAGCTGAGTTGACAGGGATGAGGGCATCAAAGTTTATGGTGCCAGATCTAGAAAATTGTATTGTACCTTTAAATTTCTGAGCCAGGAAACTTTAGAAGAGTGTGGGCACCATTTTTTTTTCCATAGCAGCTGACTTTCTGCCCAAATATACATGAATTTTGTTTGCTAATTCCATAAATCCTTCACACATCATTTAAAATTACTCTGCCTAATCTGAATATCACCTGCTCCAAAAAACCAGTGTTGTGTTTTAGCAGAAACATTCTCAGAATCCAGAATAACACAATGTGTAGCTGGTTCCTGTCATCTACAGCTCTCCCTGAAACATAAACTCACTTCAGGACAGTTTATGTTGAATTCTAATGCGGCATTTCATGGGGTGTTCTCATCTGCATCTACTGCTATGAGACAAGTATCATGCCGTGCTTATCATTATGAATAACATCAGTAGAACTCTCCTTTGACACCACCACATGACCAAGGATGTATTGTTTGCCAAAGAATTATGAGATGCTGTGTCAGGGCTTTGATGACACATAATCGTATGAAGTACTTTAAGAAGCTCCTAAGTAGTCCTTGTCCATATGCTAAAATAAATAGTTGTACACTAAGCCATGCAGGTAAACTGAATGGTCCAAGAAAGATCTGATTAACAAATTGTTGTATTGCAGATAAACCCACACCAGAATGTATCAGTAATTCAGGAGGCTGTTGCCGAGTAATAACAGACTAGTGCCTTTCACATGTATACAAAAAAAGGAAAATAAAAACTTGTGTGGTCAGGAAACCATTAAAAATGTTGCCATTTTCTAGGCAAGAAAAAAGGAGTGATTTGTGCTTGGCTCTCTGCTGTTAGCTCAGTTCTATATTGCAGCTGTTCCTATTGTATCTATGAAATTTTGCAGCCATTTTGTTTCATTAACCATTGCAAAAGTTATCTGGCTGAGTTTGGAATGTATGTCACAATGTTCTGTAAGTTAATGTTCAGCTCTAGAGTGAAAAGAAAGCTGGTGGATGTGAGAGAGAAAACTGTTAGTGTGATCTGAAATTTGCCAGCGTACTAACACTGAAAAGTAACACAACTCAGAAAAAGATATCCCATATCCAGCAAAGCTTAACTTCAATAGGTTTGATTCCATTTTAAAGCTAAGCATCTATCCAAGTGCCTTGCTGGATTGTGTCCTAAGATGACAGCAGAGCATGGTTTCTGGGTTTCTTACCATAATCAGTTCTTTCTATGTTCTATTGGTTTTATAGTCTAAAGATTTCATGTCTTTCTCAAATTAAAAGGTTTGACCAGAATCTGTGGACTTCTGCTCTGCTGATACCACTTTAGATTTCCACTCTTGTAAATAAGAGAACTCGTTCCTTGTCCCAGGCTTCTCAACTCTGCATCTGCCCTTGTGTGTGAGCAGGATCAAAACTGAGTTACAGCTGGCCAAGGAGGGCTTTTAGCAGCTCTATTGTGCTGCAGGTCCCCTGGAGTAGCAGAGTCCCACACAGACCCATGGAGTGTAATCCTGTCTGTAGCAAGGAACTGGGAGTGTTTCCATTGTGTTCAGCAGTGTTTGATTCTATTTATTTGCCATAAAAATTGTACTGCATTACAAAGTATTGCTTGAATAAAGGTTTCAAGCTCAGGATCTGCATGTCTAAACGTAAGGAGCTCCAGGTATGGTTATCTTAATGTCTCTTTGATGGTCTAAGGGCTTCTCTCTGGGCTGAAGTCTAGCCTAGAAGAACACCTTAAGTCTTCCCAACAGGTACAACATAGTCAACCATCTTTCTCCTGGCTCAGTCTTTGGTGTGCCAATTTTATTTTGTTTTTATATGCTTGTTGCAGCTTTAACAAACAAAGTTAGCATCTGGTTTTAGATTATATTTGTAAGCTTTCTGTCAACATGTAAACAAATGGTGACGGTCTTTACTAATCTAATACTTAGCAATTATAGAGAAGATTCTATTCTGTCTTTGATTTCCCTTGTGACTCTGCTTTAATTACACTTGTTTCTATTATGTGTTTGCTCTAGGTGCACAAATGCCTCATGAGTTTTGTTGTCTTCCTGTCTTAGATTTCTTGCAATTTTAATGCCATTTACTTGTGTCCCACAGTTAGTTGGTTTTGGTAGAATTCTTTAAGCTGTAGAAATACTGTCTGATTATTCATGCCAAGGAAAGATCAGATGTTATGTAATACAAAACAGACTAAAATAACTCTGATAGCCAGGTGAAACCAAAGAATCTTCCTAATTGAAGTACATCACCTTGGAGCATAATGTTCTTTCATTGCAAGCCTCAGATCTCTCTGTTATTTGTCTTTAAACATTCAGAAGAAAATCTCTGCAGCTCATGCATTTGCTGCACAATTTTCTATTTCCATGAGTCTGAATGCCACATTTTTCATTTTGTTAGATGGGGAGATTTATGTGATGGTTACACAGGTAAATGACAGTGTTTAGTTCCAGCAATTCTGTACCAAACCCATTATTATTCCCTTGAACCATTTGGAAAAGTCTGTATGCAAGTGATCAATGTCCTGCTGAAGAAGGGAATGTCATTCAACTGATGTGTGCATTCCAGTTTCTGACCTACTGTGTACATGTTTAAAAGCCTCCTCTTGAATAACTTGAGCACTTTTCTCACATTTTCCCACATGTGAGGTCCTGATGGTTTTTCCCCAGAGAAGTCTGTGAAGTCCTGTGTGTGCCTCTCCTGACATGTGAGATGTGTGTAGCTGCTTCTCCACAGGCCAGGATGTGTAGTGGTTGTGGCAATTTGTTCATCACGTGGTTCTGTTTGCTCCCATACAATGCACTGTCTGACAGAAATGAATAATTATGAGAAATTAATGCCATTTGGATATTTTCTTAGAAGAATTTCCAGTTGGAATTTAATTCCGTTTTTCTTTTTTACTTGCACAAAGAATGTAGGCAATCATTGCTGTCCTATCACTGAGATGGTCTTGATAAACTTGAATGACAAATAAAAAGATTGGTTTGTAGCACTAGGCATGGTAGCAAATTCTAAAGGTATCACAATATCTGAAAACCAGACAGATATAATCTCTAGAAAGATTAATAACAACTGAGATGCTTCCTTTCAGAGGGTTTTTGCAGAAAGATTATGGCCTTTATTCATATACCAGTTATGTATGCAAAGAAAACTTGTAAATCTGCTTCCCCAGCAACACCTGTGTTTCAAATGGCTGTTACTGCAGCAAAGTTATGACCAAATTCTTGCCTTCATGTTCTTGGGAGTGGTGCCAGTGTTCCTTGGTGTCTTGGTAGTTGGCACAGACCAGTATCAGTGGAACTGAGCATAGAATTTGGCTCACGGTATCTCCTCCATTGCAAGAAATTCTTTGAAATCATTTATGGTCACTAAAATAACTTCTGAACCTTTTAAAAACCTGTGTTTCACACTTGCAGGCATTTGCAGTGCACCCTTCAGAGGTGCAATACCTCTTTAAATATTATGAAAACTTTCTAGAACTGCTTACTTTGAAAACAGAAAGGGATGGGTTTGTAAACTGTAAATAACAGAAATCTCTCATGTTACTTATTTTTTCAATGACTGTGACCTTATGCACTGTGAATGCTCTGTGATATGGGGTCCATTGTACAGATAAACATGTCATGAAATCCTAATGGATTTAATGTGATAATTTGTTACAAAATGTTGGCATGATATTTGATTATTTTTGTTGTGAGAATTTTAAAAAATAGTTAACTCAGCATTTATAAAGATTATAGCAGTCAGTATTATAATGCACTATATAAAAATATGTACACTATCAATAAATTATATAAACAAGAGTGCTGTTTTTTTTTCTCAGATGATTAGTAAATATTAAACATTCTCATATATATTGTTGAAAATCTAAAATTTTGAGACCCAAATAGGACATGTGCCTGCACATGTTAGCTCTTTGGTGAAATCTGGACCCTGCTGAACTGAGTGACAGAAGGCCCCACAATCTGTGTATTTTAGGGAGTATTGTCTGGATCAAGCCATTATTTGGAGTGAGTTAAGGGTATTGGTTTGATTGGTTTGATTTGCAACAATTCTGAAACACACAATTTGCTATTTTGGGACTAGAAAACTGAGAACTCAGTTTGCTGGGAACACAGTTTGCTGTACTGAGGCACTGATCCAGAAGCAATTCTGGCAACCTCAGAAAAAACCCTGATCAAGAGCATTTTGGCTGCCTCATCCTGTTATATGTTGATGTCCAGCAGGTTCACACTGAGTACTGCATGCTGATGAGAGGCTGGAAAAAAGGTCCAAAGGCCACACAGTACTATTTTCCTTTCCCAGTTCCCTAGGCTCTGGAAATATTCCTTCTTACCCTTGATTACCCATTTCCAGCATCCCTGTAGTCCATCTCAGGGTGTGTGGAGACTCACAGTATATTGTATTTAGTCTGTGGTGCAGTCTGTGCTGGGCTTAGGAAAAGCTTTTAAGTTCTTGAAAAAAGAGGAGCTAAGAGTTTATTTACCTCATCTCATGGCCTGGTGTATTCACAGTTTCCTTAGACAGGAATCTTCTCATGAGTACTCCCAGCCAGTTTACTACCAGGAGATGCAAGTTGAAACAAAGCTTGATCTTCTTAAGCACTGGGCATGAGACTGGAATCCCTACTGCTGTGTTAACCTGGCATTAGCCACTGTGAGGCTTTTTGTGCATCTACAGAAAAGCCTATGGAAGTGGAGAAAAAGGATATTCTGCATTCTCTGAATTTTAAAAAAGATTTCATTCTTTAGTGTATGCTAAGCTAATTTTTTTCTAAGCTACGGAAATAAAAACATTCCTTCTTATACACAGAATTAACTTTTAAAAATCAGAATCTGAATGTGAAAAGTGCCTCTTCATTTAATCCTTCCATCCTTGACACTGTGACCCATCATGATCTGTTATGTAATAGGCTCTATAAAAGGCACATAATCTATGGATTAGTGACACAATAGGCATGACAGTTCCTAAGGGCTGCTATCACAGGCCATATTATTGATGCAGCTTCTCCTACTGTATGGAAAGCAGACCTGTGGTGTAATCTGGGCATATTCTGAAAGCCCTTTATTGTAGCTCAAGTGCTCATTGTACTTAATGGCTTCCCCCATAAGCCATTTTTAAACCTTTCCAACCCAGCTGCACGAAACTACAAAAAAGGGCTGCAGGATGCTGTGGCTTAAGATGGAAAGGGTGAATCAGTCCTAGAAGAGAAAAAATTCCTCCCATTTGGCTTGGATTTATAACAGAGGGATGTCAATTTGAATTAACTGGATATTATTTTGTCATTTAGCTTTTGTGTAATTGTTCCCTTCCACAACCTGATTCTAGAACACCTTGTCACATACTAAACCTGCCAAATCTCTGGCTCAAAAAGACACCTAGTAAAGCTTGAATAAAATTTGCCTTCTTTTTCATATTTTAAATATTTTACAGAAATACTGAGTATTTTGCAGAAAATATGGGACCTTTAAATTTGGTCAATATCTTTAACAAAACAAATTTCAAAACTTCAGATTTCTGAAACTGCATTCTTTACATT
Organism: Peucedramus taeniatus; assembly: GCA_013400575.1. Lineage (NCBI taxonomy): Eukaryota > Metazoa > Chordata > Aves > Passeriformes > Fringillidae > Peucedramus > Peucedramus taeniatus. The sequence goes on from WBNO01022616.1 coordinate 12,056, forward strand.
GGAAATAGTATGAAAGATTTCACTCAAATCACATGAAACTGAGATAGCACAAAAATACTGGAATTTTGTATTCTGTATTTTTCGCCATTTTTTCCTGGACCTTTTAATTGTTCTAGTATTTATTTTTATTTCTTCCCTAAAAGCATCATTGGAATTTTCTAACTCTGTTGTGTTCTGCGTTTGCAAAATCTTAAGTCTTTGCCTAGGATGGCTGCCTATTTGTGTGAGCAGGTCCATGCAGACAGCACAACTTTGTATTTTTTTGTCTCAGCAAACCCTTTTTTTTCCAGCAGAGCAAGGGCAAATGCTGAGTGGGCCTGGTCCCTGCTGTATTGCAGGGCAGGGAAGTGGAAACTGGGTTAGAGTTGAATTTGTGTGATGCATGTAGGAGATTGTTCTCATGCCAATACCTGAGGTGCATTTCAAAGGTGCCCAGCTGGTGAATAAATCCAGAAGATATTTTTTTCTTGGACCTCTGAGCCCAGAACTCAAAGAAGGATTCAGAGCTGAGATCTGACAAGCCTGCAGTGAGAGATGAGTGAATCTCAGCCAACCAGTTGTCTAAGAGGACTAAATTTTTCATGAATGAGTTTGTTGTTGCCTGAAAATGACTCCAGGAGTTGGAGCAAGGAGAACCTTAATAGAGTAGAAAAGAGCATTACAAGATACAGTAGCTGAAAATTTAAAATTAAATAAGGCAAAAAATCAGGTGTGAATTTAAATAATGTCAGCAATTAAGTACTAAAATACCTTACTTAGAATGGTGGTGAATTTTCCATCATGCAGTCTTTCAGTAAGACTCTTTCTAAGATAATAGAGTTTCTAAGATAAATCCTTGTAAAAGCTAGAAGATAAATTTCCTAATGTGAACTGAAGTTACAGTCTTTATTAAAAAAAAAAAAAAGAAAAGAAAATTTTGTCTTGTGTTGCATCAAAGGTGTGACTTGGTGGTGGTTAAAGTCTCCCTGACACTCTCTAGCTCAGTGCCAGCAGAATTGACTCTGTGTTCTACCCTGAGGTCTAGTTTCCCTCTTGCCAATACACTGACAGCTCCCTGGAATTTGCATTTCTGCTGTGGACTGTGTGGCACTGTCTATTTTCAGAAGGCTGAGAAATTCCTTCTAAAGATAAAGGGGGCAAAAAAATTACTTTCGTCTCCTACTCCATCCCTTCCAATTGCTTTTCTCCACCTCTTCTTTCTACTTCTGCCTTAGTTTTTCCACTATGTATTCCCCTAACATCAAATATTTCTGGAGCCACAATGCTGCCAAGCAGGAGTGCCACCAGCCCTGTGTGGCAGCACATCTGGCAGCCCCCAGCCTCCACAGCTGGCGTGTGTCTGCTCGGGTTTCCCGCACAGCAAACCCTGGATCACTGCAGTAACTGCAGGTCAGAGGTGCCCTGAGCGACGGGAGCTTCCCAGCATGGAGAGCTGTTCATTTGCCAGCACTCACACAGCCTTATCATCAGCTTTTGCTTGAACTGGGAATGCTTTTGGGAAGCTGTCCTCTGCCAGCGTTAGACATTTCGTTTTCTCAGGTCCTGTGTAAATATAAAGGTTTCCAAGCTCCATCTGGTTCCAGTTACTCAAGCAGTAGAAATACACATGCTTCAGGAATTTGCAGACGGAGACTGAATGCTTTGCTGCTTTTACAAAATCCTTCACAAAGTTCACTGTGCTCCGTTGCCTCCTGATATACCTGTAGTCTGTAAAATGATTTTCTCTGAAACTTACTTAGGTTAGAGAAACAAATTAGTTGAAAGTCTCGGGCCCTTCTTTCTAATAAGGTTAACCTGCTTGCACTACTAAATATGGCTTTATAACACACACACACTCTCACACACACGCACACCCTTGACCACCAAGAACTGCCTCTTCCTGAAATCCCCCGTTCATATAAATACAGGAAGTAGAAATAAGAGAGGCTAAAATCGGATCTTCTTGGTAGTTTGCTTTCATTTCAGTGCTTGTTTAGTCCTCTGCCCTCTGATACTACTGAGCCCGAAGCTGGTTTTAAACATCTTCCCCCTCATGCCCTTGAAATACCATCTTCAGTACAAAACCTGAGGATGTGGAAGTTCTGCTCAGCGATGGGAAGGAATTGCTTTTCTGACCGAGGAACTCTCAAGCCACTGTGATACAAAGTGACTTTAAATTTGCTGTAATGATGAAAACATCAGCAGGAGAGAAGGGAGCCAGGGATGACTCAGGGTAAGTCCTGAATCTTTAGTGACTGTTCATTTTTAATAACTTTTGCTTTCTTTTTCCTACTTAACAAAGAGTTCTCGGCTGCATTTGTGAGCTGCCTGCTGAGTTACCAGTTACACAGTCACAATGGTGTGGCATGACTGTGTTGTAATTTACAGTCTTTCCTTTAACTGGCATATTCCAGCTAAAAACAAACTGCAATACCTTAATTTAGCTTGAACCTTAGCTATTTAAGGAAGAAGGGTGAATCCAAATCGCAGTTTGGGGCAAAGGACAGAAAAGGGGACTTCTTTGGTTTTGGAAATGTGACAAAGCTTTTCTGGGAGGCTTGCTTTGTTTCTGCTCAAATGCAGAAGTGGATAAGGGCTCGTCCCTATGAGCTGATGGTCACTTCAGTGCCTGCACACTAAGGTGTACACAAACCCCATCCCCACACTCCCAGGAGATTTCAAGTGTACTTTCTGTCAGGAAAAGACTGCAGGCTTCCCTTGCTTCTGGCCAAAACACTGCACCTTGCAGGACCAAATCCTGGGAAAACAGTGGGAGAGAAAATGGGTTTTGATGCAAAGGACAGTCAGCAAGCTACGGGGATTCCAGGATAAGGCTGGAATCCTCCAAGGCTTGGTTGTATCATAAAGCCCATGCTGAAGTTGGGCATTTCTGTTTCCTGTTTTAAACAAGCAAGGGAAAATTACATAGCTGCTGAAACTGTCAGTCACACACCCCCCCCCCTTCCCCCTTGGAAAACCATAATAATACCAGATACTGAGACTTGGTCTTATCTGTCTAACACAGCCTGTTTTTCATGAATAAAGGTTTCAGATATTTCTGTGATGGATCCAGTAGAAGCAGCTCTGTGGATGGGTGGATAGATATGGAATACTTGCGTTTCCAGTTGCTGAGAGTGCTGCCCTACTTAGAGCACACTCAGTCAAATGGGGGAAATTGCTGCTGACAGGGGCACTGTGTGATGGTTTTACTGTAGCACTGTTCCCAAATACACACATGGAGTGGGGGGGATGGAGGCAGAGCCCTGCATTGCAGTTGTCACTGCTTTTGCCTTGTTCAGTTGTTTGCATTAAGTGGGACAATGCCACTCCTGTTTCAAGGTATAATTCCTCAGTTCCACTTAATGTTAAACACTGAGGGACAAAGATCACACAGTCGTCAGGAAAAAAATGAAAGCATCCAATCCCTGTAGACTGGCAAGAGGAACTTACTATTTGCACTTTGCAGACATTCCCTGCATTTGTGACGGTTAATTTGTTAAGTATTGTAGACTGATTCGTTTATCTCTTTCTGAGATGTCTGAAAGGAGCCACGTGCTTGCAAAGGTTTGTTTTCTGTCTAGAGTTGCAGGAGAAAGTAAACAAGCCATACACCCTGATCAGGACTGTAAATCAAGTGTTTGGAGGAATATTGAAGCATCAATGGGCATGCTGCATGCATTCTTCATAGGTTTTCTGAGCATCTGAACAATTTAAGATAATGACCTTTCATTTCATTAACTGATTATCTTTATTTCCAATCTATCTTCCACTCATAAGGAGGAACTTGGGTATTTTAAAATGTATTTTAACTCTTTCTGTTTACATGCTATAATATTGCTGAAGATCCTCAAAATTATATTTTAGCATGCAGACATTGTGGCTTCCAACACATTACAAAATTAGAAACATTTCTAAGTGGTGTTTAGCTGATTTCCTGTTATGGTTACACCGAATTAGGCGCAAATTACACAAAGTATTTGGAGTTCATAGCTTTCAAAAGAAATGGTAACCTAAGGCAAGGTGTTGATGGAGAACCTAGACCTGATTTTAAAATTCTGTGCACTGAAGTTGCATGAGAAATTCCTGGGACTTCCCCTCTGTTCGGCATAGTTTTAACATTAGTTAAAAGGGAAAGCTTACTCACATGCACAGAAATGATGGCAGTGCTAATTATCATGGAAGTACCCAGCAACTTGGAAATATCCATGCATTCATTCCTAGTAAGGACTAGAGTCTATTCTGCATGTAGCAAATCCATAAACAAGTCTTGCTGATTTATATCTGTCAAATGTCAGAAAGACACTGGGGAGAAATCTGCCTCCAGAATTAGTAGCCACTCAGAGAGGAATGAGGGACAAGTGCAGCTAGGGGCTGGATAGAAATCAATCTAATCAAAGCCTTCCAAAATGCTATGGAAGACAAGCAGGGAAATTTTACCATTAATTCTCACCTAGAGTCAGGCTAACTCCTAGGAACATTAATAAGTGGTGAGATCACAAAACATCTGGAGAAATGTGAGCTGCTTGGCCATGGTGAGCATGGTTTCATGTAAAGATATATGCCTTCCCTCCAACATCTGGCAAATGTATGGAGGATATGATGAGTAGAGCAGGCAGGACTGAGACAGAAAAGGTATGTGCAAATATTGAATCCATCTTTGAAGAAATGGCTGTTTCAGGTAGCTGGGATGGGTTACAGAGGTTCTCATTTCTGGGACACCAGATTACCTAATGAAGTAATGATTGTGCATTTTTTGGTGACATGTCTTTTTTGGAACAAAACCCACATCACAGCTGACAGATTTTATGTGATGAATGTAGACATAAAGAGGTCAAACACTGGAGGAAACTGTAAACTGAACCACTCTCATGGATTCACGGATTTTAGCTTCAGAAGGGAATGTTTTGATTGTCTACTCTGATCTCCTGTGTAGAGCAGACCATAGAACCTATGAAGCATGCTATGAAAACCATGACTTCTGCTGGAACAGGAGTTTTCACAGAATCACGGAATATTCTGTCATCCCACAAGGATCATTGAGTCCAACTCTTGAGTGAATAGCCCATACAGGGATCAAGCCCATGACCTTGTGTTATTAGTTGGCCTCAAGAGCTTTGTTACCAAGGCATTCTTCACCCACTGCAGACATAAGTCTCTGCAGTGCAGTAAATAAATCTTGTACCAACTTTTACCAGGTTCAGGTTTGAACTGAGAAAATAATTATTTAAAACTCAAGAGCCATCTTTAGTAAAGGGCTAAATCTCGGATTATTTGAATCAGTGGAAAAAGTCCTGTTTGCCTCAGGAAGTCTTGCAAAGTTCTCCTCAAAGAAAAGGAGTACTCCCACCAGAACCTGTGAGATGTGGTGTTTAAATGGGGAAGGGGCAGTTCAGGCAACTGGAAACAAATCAGTGTTATTAAATTCCTGCTGTCTGTCAAGCTCTCATAAGGACACACTTTCCACTTGAGGGGGATGGTGCTTCTCAGGAGGGAAATATCTGTGCTCAAGATGCATTGCACCACGACTGGGATATCGCTGTAAAGATACAAAAAGAGGTGCTCTCCAAAGCTGCCTGAATTTGGTAGGGAGGAGACAAAAATCTCCCGAAATTCATTTAACTGAAAAGCATGTTTACTACCACACTGACTTGTTGCATGGTTTTTCCAGCACTTCCAGTACGTGAGTCCTTGCCAGACTTAGTGGATGCTTGGAACACGTTGTGCAGTGGTACTGGTGGTAGCAGAGAAGGCAACTGCCCCTTTGGTTCCTAGAGGACAGAGCACCCTGGGAATATTGCCCTGAGCAGGAACCTCTCATCACTGCAGAGTCTTATACCAGTGCTCACAGGAATGGGGGCACAAATGTAAGCAATATTCTGATAATCTACTTTCTACTACAGATTCAGCTAAATATAGCTTTTCACTTCCTGTCCTAAATGCCTACGTGCTGGTTTGTATTGTTGGCTTTACAACCTAGAGGCAGCACAGGCTGAAAAATGTGCATGTAAGTTGCACAGATCTCCCTTGCTCTGTGTGCACAGGTGTTAGTGTAAAGCAGTGGGACCAGCTGGGAGGGCTGCTTGGCACAAATTTGGGCTGGCTCCATACTTTATCAAACCAAGTGTACATAGTCCAGGTACTTTAGAGATTATCTATTTTATAGCATATTTCCAAATTATAATAGGACTATATTTCAACTCATTCATCAGTAAATATAGATGGTTTCTCTGAGACCAGAAATAAAGGATTGTGAGACTCAGAAAAATCTCCAAAATTACCTGAATAATAGACATTAAAGAAAATACCTCTACCAAATCCATTATGAAGAAAAAAGCTGGAGAGTTTTAAATGCTTGTCTGGGTCAATTGATAAAGAGCAGAGAAACCAAAGCGCCTTAGTGAAACTTGGACAAAATATTGTCCATCACAGACCTTCAACCTTTATAATTTTGAAGGGAGAAGGTTTTTTGCATTTGAGAATAGAAATAAATAGCTTTTTGGAAGGTAATTAGAATGAATAAGCAGCTGTTTGGAATGACCAATTTGGAATGGTCAAATTCTAGTGCAGATGGATCTGTGGGCAGAGTGAAGATATGGTCATCAAAAGCCCTTGGTGCCCCAGAAGTCTATCACACTTTTCCAACTGTATCAAAAGGCATTCCCCCTGTGTAGGGAAGGGTGTCTGTATGTTTGTCATTGTTTCAGTTGCCCTTTGTGAGGAATTATAAAATAATAACAATGAATTTAGGTATTTAATATGTCATTATAATCTTTCTAATTAGATTTAGGATTAGAAAGAACCAGTGGAAGGTGTGTTTAGCACATGTTCTGTAGAAGACCAAAGAGAGGCTATGATGCCTCTTGCTATAATGTCATCGGTTGTGGGTGGTCCTAAAGTCACAGGGGATGGGATGTGCTGGGATGGACCTGGTCTTGGCAGTCCCAGTGATCAGAGCAGCAGCTGAATCACAGATTATTTTCCTGACCAGGAGCCTTTAATTCCTTCTGAGGAATTAAAGCAAAAATAGTTACAAAGCTGAGGTGTTTGCTCATTATAAAAAAAAATTAGCTTTAAGGTTCATACTGTCAAAGAAGACTTTCAGATTTCTCTAGACCAAAAATGAGAAAACAAGAATGAAAGGAGACTATGTTTCAGTGCAGAACAGAGTTTAAGAAGGCCTTCAAGAACCAGTGGAAGCAGTTAATGCAAAATCATGCTACAAGGGCAATGAAGTTGCAATTCTTGGGTCTCAAAGCAGGCATTGGTCTGCAGTGGTCTGCAATTTAGTCTATGTCCTACATTTCCTCCTAATCCAAATTTTGAGATTAGTTTTTTTCTATGGTATTGGGTAGGTGTTTCATGATGAGCAACGAAGCGGAATCTCTAGAGTGAATCCTCATCTGGAGCCAGGTAGGAGCTAGACAAAATCATGTATGCCTGTCTGCCTGTATGAGAAAATGTCTTTTTAAAAATCTGGGCACAGGTACATGAGAGCTTTAGTGAAGGTGCTCTCTTCTCCAGGATTTGCTGAATGAGAGGAGGCAGTGCCCACACAGCCCTGGTAGACATGGCCGGGGTTCCTGACTGTGCTCTCTGAGCTGTAGAACTTGTTCAAAGCTAGGTCAGGTTACCAGAAGTACTGGCCATGGGCCACAGAGGACATTGTATGGCACTTGTGGGGTGAAATCACTGGGGGCCACCCATGAACTTGAAGAGCAAAGTGTCTGAGGGGGATGTAGATGGCTGAGTCCTGTCCTGGTTGCACACCACTTGAATGAGGGTGCACAGCTTTTCCAGGAGAGCCAGCCAGCAGTGGAGTCCTCTGGAATTCATTGTTATGAGCTGGGACATGTCTGTACTGCAAAGTGGGACATGTAAGGTGCTGGGCACACCCTGGCTCTGGCACTGATCTAGCTGCACAAAGGTGAGAGACAGCTGAACAGGCAGGCAGGCATCCCTGGAGAACTGTCCACCAAAAACGGTGCACAGGGTCAAAATCTGTCCAACTATTTCTGTGCTTGCCAGCCAGAGAGGGCTGCCTGTGGTACAAGGGAGAGGAGAGCTGTCCTGGTGCAGTGCTTGCACCCATGTGCTGTGCAGGGTGGGGCTGTTACACGGGGTTGATTGTGTCTGTGCTGTATTTTCTTGGCACTCTCCCTCCACCCCTCTGTTTGGCAACCCTGTCCTGCTCATACAGTGCAGGAACACGAGTGCCATTCCCTTCCCCCCACCCTGGCAAGGGGAATTCCTAAACCACACAGATGCACACAGCTTAGCTGGAGCCATGCTCTGGTGTCAGCCTGGAGTAACTCCAGAGTTGGAGCTGGCTGAGTTCAGAATCCATCCCAGGCTGTCAGGTGGTTGCATCTCGGAGAGGCAAGGCAAGCTGGTGTCCTTTAATTGTGAGGTTTGTGGGGGAGGGAGGGGGGAAATGTGTCTGTGAAATTACCTGGTAACACTGCACTGTGAAGCAGCTGTGGTCGAGGGAGCAGTGCTCTTTAACCTGTGCAAATGAAATAGAGCTACAAGCATCACCCAGTATGGTAAATATGGTAGCCACAAGCCTTTCCTCTGCCCATTCTGTACCTGTCTAAACTATCTAAAGTAATTCTACCCACCTCCAGAAATTATATCCCTCTACCCTGCTGAAGGGGACCATAAAGACAGTGCTTCCCTCAAGATAATCAGTTGCAAGAGTTCTGAAGTGCTTAGCTCCTCTTTGCCTGCACCCAAAATATATAAATCTTTTTGCAAGTGAAGATGATTACTTGAGCAGTAGAGGATTAGCAGATGTGAGCATTGCATAGCTGGTTGTGCTAGTCACATTTTCCTAAATAGATATTCTGTTAGATACACGCAAGCCAGGCAGGGCTATGGAATGCAGCTCTTTTCAAATAGATGAATACATACATGCCTATGTGTGTGCCTTTCCCAGACTTTCTATTAGCTTTTTTGCTAAACAGAGAAAGTATATATGTCTGAGTAAAGGATTTCTGCTTTCAGAATTACTGGTACCTTTAAAAGGGACAGAGTGTTTTCAGTAACTGTAAACACATTGTGTGATTAATAAAAAGTCCTTGTCTTTATGAAAGGATCTCTGGGTGTTTCATGGATATTAAGCCTCCTACCAAAAGCTGAAGACAGATAATGTTACTATAGGAAGGGAAACTGAGGCATGAATTCATGGAGTTGATTTGATTATAGTCATGTCATAGCCCAATCCCCTGGATCTTTGTTGAGCAGTGAAACTCTGGTCTTCCTCAGACCATCCTTTAAGTTTGGGGTGATGCTAGGAGCAGAATCATTTCTCAGAAAGCCATTTCTCTTTGGTGGATGAGTTCCCTGCTGGATTATGGAGCTAAACCAGCTTTGCTCAGTGTTTATACAGCCTCTACAGCTGAAGCAAAAGTGGTGTGTTGGGAGGATGTGGAAGTGGTAATCTTCCTGCAGTGCCCTCCATTGCCCTGGATGAGGAGGAGCACAAAACCCCACCCTGAGAGTTGCTCTCTGAGGCAGGCCTGGAATCCTGGCTCAGAATGATCCTGCAAGAGGTGTGGCTGCTGGGATTTGCTCTAGGTGACTTGGGGTCTGTGTATCCCTGGTAGGGTTGGAAGACCTGTCTTACTGCTTGAAATTATCTCCTGACCATGATAATTAATACTTTCTATTTGCTTTGCAAGGCTAATGAATTGTTGGGGAATTTCAAGTGCTTTGTTGAATACAACTGAATACAGACAACCTTCTGGATGCTGGAAAACCTTTGCCAAATACAGGGAATCCACACAGCTCACGTACATCCCTCCCATGGCCCTCCAGAGAAAGCCAGGCTTTTGAAGTCTCTCTCTTGTAAAAGCAGCTGTTGGGCAGAACAGAAAGCAGCTGCAGTCCCTTGTGAACTGGATTAAATTTTCTGCTGCTTGGAAAAATTCACCAAGGAAACAGAGAGAGACCAACAAATAGCAGAGTCTGGAGACGGACAGCACTGCTGGCTACCTGCATCACTGTTCTGCAAATTGCTAGCAGACTTCCAGGCAAAAAAGGTTGTCACACATACTTGGCTAAATGACAGCCTGGGACCCAGCCCAACCTTTCATCTTGCCTGCCAAGAATCTTTCTCTTCTCTCTTTCCTTTTTTTGCCCCCCTTAAGTTCTCTTCAAGGAATTTGTCACTCCTGATACCCTCCACAAAACAAGAAACCAGGCAAAGCTCAAAGCTGCTTCTGCTGAATCAACACACAGGAAAGAGCTTGGCTTTGGCCAACTTTCCTTTCTGTCTGTAGGAGCAAAATGTAATACAGAATGTTTCTGTGTAATTGTGTCCTGAACTCCCATTCTAATCCTTTCTTAGGATTAAAAAGTAGTTAATTTTAGGCTGGATCTCATTGATAACCCTTCCAGCCAGAAGGGAAAACAACTGTTACCCTCCCAGCAGAGATAGGCAGAAAAGCAGTAGAGATTGCAGGAGGGGCACTGTGAACAGCAGCCTGAGACAGGGATAGATGATGGGCTGAGTCCCTTGGCCTGGCATTCTGCTGTCTCCCTTTGCTGTTAGAGCTGTCTAGATCTAGTCTGGATTTACCCTGCCTAACTTTAGGTGTTTATTTGTTGTGTCCATTTAGGAACCTGTGCAACCATGGTGATCTCTGGTCTTACTGGAGAAGCAGCAGTTCTGGGGAGTAATTCAGGGTGACTGCTGCCAGTGAGCTGAATCCAAGTCTTAAATTTGTTCATGCCTCACCCAGCTGAGCAGGGAGCCAGGCCAGAGAGCTGTGTCCAGCACTGACCTTCTCTCCCCCTTTGGCCCCCTGAGTCAGAGTGCCCCAGTGTCAGACAAGCAATAGCAGCCTGGAGCTGGGGGTGGCTGCAGCACAGATGTTTTGGGCAGGACATGACCAAGACAGCCATGTTGTGGATTGCCTTAAACTACTATGAACACAAAGCCTGTGGCTCATGACTTACCTACATTTTAGCCCTGGCAACACAGTGACCATAAACACAATTAAATAAACAAGCTTGAGGTCCCAGCTGTGGTTTGGTGGGGTCTGGGGGAGCTGACAGGTTTGTCTTGCTGCTTGGCAGGATCTGTAGTCACATGCTGAGCTGCCAGTCACTGCAGGGACATTTTAGCAGTTTCTGACACTGCTCCACTAACCAGCCCTTTGGTCCCAGGCTGTCCCACCAGCACAGGAGGACGAGGGCCATGCCCACCCACAAGACAGGTTGCTCAATTTAGCAGACAAGAACACTTCTCCCACCCTGAGTTGTTTCCAGGTGTTCTGGAGGTGTTCACCACTAAAAGGTGGTGAGAGACCATGTCCTTTCACCACCTTTCCATATCCCTGAAATACCCAAACGAGCCCTTCCCTTCTTCCTCTCCTTCCCTCAGGAAGGCAGATCTCTATCCTTGCCCCAGTGTAAATGCAGGCAAGGATCCCATCAGGTAATAAAACAAGAAATAAACACATTTCTCTAATGCCTAATCAGAATTAAAGAGGCATATGAAATTGCTGGAGTAAGGCTTAAGGAGGACAGACAAAGAGAAGGTTTACAGATTTAGATATTTGTTTTTTCTCTAAGAGCACTGCATATTGAAATCCATTCACACTGACCCTGAAAGGAAAGCTTAGCCAAAACATGAATACTTGTGTGGAAGCAAGCCACTTTGTCTGGTGCCTTATGAGAGGAGAAACCTCAGAAGTCCTGTGCTCTGCTCCTTCAGATACTGCAGAATGAAAGTGCAGTGGATTTATTTCCCTTGGCAAAACAACCATTTCTAGCTGCAAATTACGATTGTGATAAGCATTAGCAGATATTTCTTAGTGCAGAGGAAAAGTGCTCAGCCTTATGCAAGTTTGTGTGGTTAGCCTTTCATGTCTTGTGTGCCTCATGTCTACACTCAATACCCTCACAGGGTGAGCAAGGCCATAGCTTTTTATCACTAGTCTGATGTTTCTCTAAATATTTTGCCCAGGGTTTTGGCTCTAACACATCATGTAGATTTCAAATAATTGATAGTTTATTTTATATNTATAGGGTTTGAAACAGAATGGCTTTACGGAAGCTAAGCTGCAGTCTATTCTTAATGAAGTTTGAATTGGAAATTTGTCCTTCCCCTTTATTTTCCGTTTCCTTTTCCCCTCTTTGTTAGGTGATTACAGCATAGAAAAGCATTCCCTGGGTTTCCATTCCCATCTTCCTTCCTGTCCAGATGAGCTGGAAAGGGGCAAAACCTCTGCCCATCACCTTGACCCCGCAGCAAAAGCAGGGGTGCTCTGCACTTCCAACACTTGAGGAGTTTGTGGAATGCAGAGAATGAGCCCTTCTCTCCAGGTCATGGCTCAGCTGGGCCCCTCTCGAGCACTGACACGGCAGGGTGAGGGAGGTCTGGGCTTTCCTTAGGGTCTTAAAGCTTAGGAAGTTGTTTATCTTCTTCACAACATTTGCTTCTGGTTTCTGCACCGTACAAGCCTTTCCAGAGAAGTTGGATTATGCAGCAAGTATGTTTGCAGTATTTTGTTGAGGAAAATGTCTGTTCTCTAGCAGCTCTGACCCTGCCTTGGCTGGTGTTTCAGCAGCTCTCTTCTCTTTTCACTGAAAGGGCCTTGCAGAAGTATAAATGATCCTTCATTGCCTGCACACAAAGAAAAATCTTCAGTTTTGCTGATATGCTGACATTCCTAAGAGAATAATTTGGGTTTGAAATAGGCAAAGGACAAATTCCCTGAAAATCTCTGATTGTAAATGTGGGGGAGAACAACTTATCATTAACTGTCTGTTGTTAGGAAGGGAGTATGGCTAATAAAACCTGCAAAGTGGTTTTCACTTGACAAAGTAAGTATGTTTTGACTGAGTGAAAAGAGAAATACAGTAGTTGTTTGTGAGACAAATTGTTGACTGCAAAACATATATGTATAAAATAAATACAAAATAAACTTGCAAAAATAAATATGCAAAGTCACATAAAGGCAGCAGTACAGTTTGTGAATACCAGCCAAGACATATTACACCAATAGGATAGAATAGCCCCAGTCCAGTGTGGGGCCACAGGCAGCATATTCCATTGGTGTTAATGAATGCAGGAAATGGCTAGACTGAAAGGGGAAAAAAAGCAGGGGGATCTTTGAAAGAAGAGCTCTTCCTTCAGGAAATTTTTGAATGTTTGTTTTTTATGTTGTTTCTGTCTGTGCCATGGCTGTGAGTGTGTGTGAGAAGGCTTTTTTGTTAGTAGAGCTGACCTGGGAACTATCAGTAATGAGAATTAGCTTGTACTTTGTTTGAAGTTTCATGCATATGCAGTTCTTTATAGTATACATGACTTTGTGTATTTAAATAGAGGGACAGACCTAATGAACCTAGGAAACACAGAGAAGCTGGGAACTTAATATTTATAATATTATTTATAATATAATATTTATATAATCTCTCAGCCCCTTGAGAGAAGTCCTTGCTGAAAGGTTGTTGACAAGGTCAAACAAGAGGGTCTGACAGGGGTATTGCTGCTGCTTCTCTATAAGCACTTACAATTAAGCTTAATTAATTTAGGAGGAAGAATCATTGGAGGGTTCATGGGAACACTGCAGCCACCCCCTACTTCTCTGTTCCTGAGTTACTTGGCCCTGCTGCTCCTGCCCTTAGAGAAACACCACTGGTCCTGAGCACCAGGTTTGTGCTCTGGTGAGGGACAGTGGTTACATGTTCCTCACAACATCAGCAACTCTCATCCAGCAAGGCTTCTGCAGAGCTGACCTGACTCCTCACCTTTCAGTGGGGGCAAGGCTCTACAAAGCTCAAAAGCAGATAAACTGCAGTCACATCCTTTGGCTGCTTTATGGAAGAAATGAGGAGAATACATGTGTTAGCTTAAACCTGGCGATGGCAGCAGCCAGGGCACCAGGGCTCAGCAGAGCTGTCATTCTGCCAGCTCTGCCATGTGTTTGTGCAGAGCCTGCTCCTGGGGCTCAGCTCCTTCAAGCTAGCCCAGCTATCCTTGCTGTGATCTGCACACAGCTCCTCCAGTGTGCTGCTGACCCACCAGACCTTCAAGCCCAGCCACGTACTGTATAAGACACAGGTCTGGTGTCATATGTGAACAGAAAACTCAGTGGCTACTGGTTACTTAATAAATTGACACATGATTTAGAGTTCTTCCAGCTGTACAAGTGACCATCACACCTTTTTGCCTTTGAAGTACAGTAGAACTTGTTCATTTTTGTAACTTACTCTGTTGGTTTTCACTGGTGAGTGGTTTAAGGGTAGGTGAGCTGTCCCACACCTGATCACCTGATTCCTCTGTGCCTTTAATGGAGCTCCCTTGCAGGACTTGCTCCACTTTGCCAAACTTTGATGAACATGTGCAAACAGGGCCCAGATGCATGCAAACCTGCTAGCCTTCACAGAAGTGGGCATTTGGGAATCCCTGGCAGGTACAGAAGAGCTCACTTGAACTGAGACTTCAATTGCAGAGTGCAAAATTCACTGCTGAAATTGATGGTGCCTGCAACAGAAAGTGGAGTAGGTGGGAGACAGAGTTTTGCTGAGCTATGAGGTATCAGGATATTTAGGAGACTCTTGGTTTGTCTTACCTTTTGGCACCTGGAACAGCTGCTGCATTGGCTATTAAGCTTGGTCCTTCCCAGGCTGAGCCAAAACTCCTGGATGTGCAGAGCATCAGCTGTAGACCAAAGGGTGGAAGGGTGGACAATTAAGCAGAGGAGGAACAAGGGGACCAGTGAGCAGGAGGAAGTGCTCTGCCAACCACAGGCTTTCCACAGACCACAGGCTGAGAAGCACAACTTCCTGAGCTATAAACTTGTCACCAGGGTGGACCAGTAACACAAGCATTCTGCAGGGTAGGGAGGACACTGGACAGGCAAGCCTGCCTCATGGGACATGCCAAGCTTCTCACATCATTTCCATTATCCAATTTTTCTGTACATCCAAGAACCTTACAATGCAGGAGGTTCCCATGGCTTGCTTTACATCCTACTTCTTTTCCTCCTCTTTCTGCCTATCAGACAACAAGAAACTTGATTATTTCTGACTAGAGGGTGACAATTACCTGGGTGTGATCCCTAAAGATCTCAAGAACTTCTCTTTCTACTTTTGGATTTTTCGTTGTTGGTTATTTTATTTCATGTTTGACTTTAGTCAAACTTAGATGGTTTGACTTTAGTAAGATCCCTTGGCTCTGTTATGAAAAAGCACTTAATAAAACCTGTATTTTCTGCAAGTCAGGTGCACAAATGTGCACATTTGATGCACAAAATAACACATAGCTTTTGTGCTATGGGTTTTTCAATATATCACTTTGCTGCCTTCCCATCTTCCTAATACTCTGGTTTATGATGAAAGAACTCCAGAATTTCAAAGATGTGTGAGCTCTTCCTGCAGCTAGGTTGGGTTCAGGGTCTCACTTCCACCACCTGTTGGAAGAAAGAAGAACCCAGCCAGGTGACAAAAGGCAGGTCCAGAGAGTAAATGAATCCTTCTCCTCCATCTCAGATTAACTTGATCTGAACAGATGAAGTGATCAGAGATGGGCTGGCTTATGAGAGTGAGTAGATGGTATCAAAAAATGGCCATTTCTAAGATGGAAGCAAAATGAAGCTTGATGTCTTCTAGCTGTGGCACTGCATCATTTCCCTCAGAGCCAACTGAAAGTAACAGCACATGAATTCACATGTGTCTGAACAAAGATTTTTAATAAATCTGTGCAGTTTGGACACTAAACTACCTCTATTCAATGTGTTCCTCAACACCTGTCTAATCAGAAGTGATACCAAACCAAGGAAAGCATAGGCAGCTCTGTTTCTTGCAATGAGTGAAACCTTGTACTTTAGTTGTTGTTCATGTAACTCCAATTATTCCTGTAAGGAGAGAAAGTGACCATGAACAAAAGGGATACAGAGATCTGCCTCAATTGCCAGTGGCACAGAGCCCTGCAGCTGAGTCCAGCTGGGTTGGCTGTGACACAGGATCTTATCCAGCCCTGTGAGTCTTCTGTCAGTCTCACCCATCCCAGCACTGTCATCTCACCCATCTCCATGAAGCTCCATGCTCCCAGCTGTCTCTTTTAACCACAGGAATTAACAACACTGTCTATCAATTTCCATCATGCTCTGTTGGCTTCAGCAGCTTCCATCTTTTCCTCCTGCTTCAAGTGCTCCTTATAACCATTGGGCTTGAAGGGTTTCCTCATGTCAGCTTCAGTCACAAGCTGGCTTATCCCAAATGGTTTCCCTTCAGGTACCAGGAAGCTTTGGTGCAAAAAGTTGCTCTATCACCTGGCACATGGAGTTTGTGACTCTGTATTTCTCCCTCAGTATCAGGCCAGCTCACACACATTTTAAGACCTGTGGTTCCTGCTCTGCTCTAAATATAAATATACCATTCTATCTCTTTCCTTGAGGACAGCACAGCAAACCCTTGCTCTTGCTCTTTCTTGATGTCTTCTCATTTTCAGAGGGAGAAGCAAAAGCAATAAAACATAATAAAAAAAGACTAGCTCCTAATTCTTAAATCTGGTCTATTTCAACAGTACTAAGGCACTCCATCATTACTTATCAGTGCACTACAGAGTATTTGATTTCCAGTTTAAGATTTAATTTTAAAAATATGTCTCTTCTCAGAGCAAATGTGCAGGAGTGAAGGGTTAATCTGGCAGTTTCTGCTGCTGTTTCACACAATTGCTGTGTGTCTGAGCTGCCTCAGGGAAATCTGGAGTGACCAGCCACATATAGTCCAGCCAGGAAGCCCTTCTTGTCACCAGGTTTGTGACAATATTTTTGAAACCCCTTGCAAAGGTATGCTCAGGCTTTCACCTGCATAAAAAAAGGATTTTATCTCCTTGCTGGTCTGCTGACTTCTGGGAATATTCAATGGGCAAGTGTGGCTCCTGGATTCTAAAGCAGTGAGGCATGGTGGTCATTACTGCAGTGTACAGTCACTGTGCAATAATTCAAACCACCACTGTCATTATTATTGCCTCCAACAAGCAACCTGATACCTTCTGCAAGCCCGGGGCAGGTGTGTGAATGTAATCACTGTGCAATTAATTAGCCTGTGCTGCCAATCAGTACGCAGCACACAGCTCCCTGCTTCCCAACTGAATCCAATTTAGCAGAACCACTGCAAGATTTAAACGTACTTTGCAGTAAGAACTCAATAAAAGAGAAGAAAAGGAAAGCAGGCAGCTCTAGGGACAGCTTTTCAGCTTCACGTCACACCTAGCAAAATGAACACCTGCCTCGATCAGCCAAAGGGTTTTGCAGGACTGTGGGACAAGAGCAGAGTTTTATGTTATTTTTGGAAACGGAGGTTTTAGAAATCGTCTGATGCGTGAATTCTGAGTGAGCAAACCAGAAAGGCCAGCTGCTCACCATGGTGGCCCTGGAAATTCCTTCAACTGGCAGCACAGCAAGAGCCCAGGAGCTGCCTGGGCTGCCTCCTCTCTGTGCAGCCACAGAGCTCCCACAGAGCCAGATTAAATTGCTGGATTAAGCATTCCCACAGCCCCATCCAAATCTTTGTGACAGCTGTGCCCAGGACAGAAGTCAAGCGTCGGTGCCACAACTGCGTCAACTGGTGTGTCATGGGTCAGAGCATTACAGCTGAGAAGGGGCTGGGAGGTCATTCACTCCCATTCCTTAGCCAGCACAGATTTGATTCAATAAAGTGTGTGCTACTGCTCCAAACCCGGCATTTTAAGAGATTTGGGCAACGCAATCCTCTTCTTCTTCTTTTAGGAATTTATCCTTCATCTCTTATAACTCACTGACAGGAAATATCTCACCAAACATTCTCCTGATTCCATATGATCCCCTCAATGACTCTTCCTGCCTCTCCTGTTGCCACAATCTCTTTTCACTCATCTGTGCTTTTCTGCCTCTCTACAGGTACAAGAGCCTGCTTAGCTCCTTCCAGGCTGGTCTGGCTTTTGAGAGAATACCTCATCCCTGAGGGCCCACAAAATATTGGACTGCCTCTTCTGCCAAAAAAAAAGCCTTATCCACTGCCCTAAATTTGCTGCACTGAAAGACTCCACATACTCAAATAATGAGATTTTCCATTAGGGCAAACACTTTCAGGCTCTTACTTTTTTCATCTTGTATGTCTGAGTTTGGAATTATTTTCAATTTTCTATCCATTCTCGGAAATTTAGACCCTACATGCAGCCACATGTATTGGGAGGTCAGTTCTGTTATTTTTCTTCTGTTCTTGTAGCCAAACCCCAGCTGGTGCTGTGAGCAGGGCTCTCAGAGGTTGTGCCCGTGGGAGGGAGCAGAGGATGGATGCCTGCACCCCCTGTGGGGAGCCCTGTGCCAGGGTCACTGCGTGCCTCAAGCTCAGCAGGTCCAAGCTGGTTTGTGTTACTCTCCTGACTTTGCTATAACCCTCATTTCCCTCCAGGCACTGGGATTCCTGAGCATCGGTGCTTTGCTGACCCCACCTTACACAATTAATGGCTAACAAAGCTCCTCAGGACAGCAGCCAAGGCTGAACATGTCACCTGGTGACACAGCAGGACATTGTCAGCACTGACCTCCTTTTGACTGAGGTTCCACACATCATTCAGATGTGATCAGGTCCATGTCTTTGTGACTAATTAGGGGAGTAATTTTTGCTGCTATGGAACATTTCATGATATGTCAACTTTCTTTCCCTTCAATTAATTACTTCTTTCCCATTACTAAGTATGAATATTGCCACCCAACACATGTTTTCCTTTCACATGGTTACAAGGCTTTTTT
>WBNO01022616.1:30816-116992 GCA_013400575.1 Peucedramus taeniatus
AAAAAAAAAACCAAAAAACACAAGAGATGACTCAGGGTAACTTCCAAAAGCTGTATTCCATTGTTTTACTGGATATGTTCAGATGATATTGATTAAAATTACATGCTGTTACATCTAAAAGAATTTCCCTCACCTATGTGACAAGCTGGGCTTTTATCACAAGTAAAGAGAGAGTTTCATGTATTTCAATTTGCTTTTTCTTAAAGCACAGTTCTTTCATTCCTACTGTCTTGACTATGATCTTTAAAAAGGATTGATTAAAATCAAGATTCTGTGAAATAATACCCTTAATCTACAACCCGAATTACAGAGGCACCTGTATTTTCTGAGAAAGCTGTCTGTGAAGAGTTGAAAAAGAAAAAAACTGCTAAAAAATAAAATCTCTGTGTTGCTTTTGGGATTTGAAAGGGGATTTTTTATTTTTACACAAACTGACTTTTGGGACAGACTTGCTGTATTAGGTTAGGCCTTTGAAATGACTCTCTTTTAGTAGTTTAAGACTGACCTTGTTTGAAATCTGGTACCTTAAGATCTGTATCATTAAAAATAAAAGGAAAAGGAAAAATATTTGAAGTAAGACCAAATAAAAATTGAAGTCCTATTTTCAGTTCTGACCTCTAAACAGAAAATTAGAGCAGCAAAACACTTTTTTGTGTAATGTCTCTTACATGTTCTTTAAATGTAAAATCAATTAATCAAATTAATGACAAGCCCATATCCCCATGAGTCCATGGTCTTATCCAGTAGAGCTCTTGTGACCAGACTTTTCAGCACAAGTATTTCCACTGCCTGCAGAGCTAAGCACATGTATAAATTGACTTCATCAAATCAGCACCATAGCTTGAAGCCAGTATTTAACACCAGACTGCCATTAGACTGCAGGGACTCCTCTGCTGCATTGCCTCTTTTGAAGCCATGAAACATCTCTCAGACCCTTCAGCTGGAGGACAGGGGACAGGCATGCTCAAGCCTCTGTGGCCCTGGCCACCCCTGAGCATCCCTTGCCCGTGTCTGTGGGCAGCACCCATGGGTGAGCAGCAGCCAGCAGAGCCAGCACAGAGCACCCTGCCAGGCTGCTGCCAAAATGTGCCTGTGCTCTGATGGCCCTCAAGGAGCATTCCTGATGCCCAAGTGCCCGTGTCTGTGTTTGCACTCACAGTCCTTACTCCCCCCAGATTTCTGTTTGCAGCTCTGCTTACCAGGGACTCCCTTGCTGTGTTTCAGCCCTGTCAGAGATACCAGTGAAGAGGGGAAAGAGACTCATCTCTGTCAGGCCATTGCTGTGCGAAATTGCCTCCAGCTTCCAGGGATCAGCATCCTTGACAAACTCATCAAGACGTGTCCTGTCTGGCTTCAGCTGAACATGAGCCAGGAAAGGGCTGGGGCGATCCTTGGCAAAGAAACAGCAGGGGTAAGTCCAAAGCAATTTCAGTTCAGACAACCACATTTCCTGTCCTTGGTTAGGAGAGCAGTGCTTTTTTTTATTAATGTGGAAGCAAAAATATTTAGCAGACTGCTCTCTGCTTCCATTACCATTTGATGTTTTACCTCTCTCAACAGCACAAAACAGATATATTGCAATTGGGAAAACAAGGGATATTATCTCTGTTTTTATTTTCTTACTGTGTGGATTCATGGAGATGGCTTCCCATTCACCACCATGCCCACAAGTATGGTGATTATCCTGATCTGGAGCAATGAAAAAATATCTGTGAAGAAAAGGACCTTAGATTCAGGGAGCTTCTGGGAGCCATTTTTATTGCAACAATTGATATCTGGTTTGTATAAACTGAGTATTAGAGAATTATACACTTGTGCAAAGCTTAGAGCTTGCTTAAGGAAAACAGCTCTGTGCCAAAGGGAGCTGCTCCCCTTTCATGAGAGGTCTGAGAGGTGAGGCATAGCGGGCTGTAGATGTCCTGGCTGGATCCTTTGGGAAGGGCAGGTGTAAATGACCTGAGCTGATGTCAGGGCACAGCTGCTCTGAGGTTTGGACCTGTCCCTTGGCAGAGTCAGTCCATCCCAGGGCTAAATGCTGGCACAGCTGAGGGACACCCTGCAGTGGGATTCACCTGAGCAGCCTGGGCTGTGCAGTGCACCTCACCCTGAATCAGATTTCTCAATTAAATTGAGCAAGTAATTCTCTTTGTTTTTCTGCTCTGTCTGCAAGTGGAGATGAGCGTGACTGTCTGTGATGTAGCCGTGCGTGGCCCCAAGGCTCCTCAGGCATTATCCATCCCCTGCAGGGAGTTCCCCACCTCTGAGTGACTTTGGGGAAACATTTGCCTCTGTTCCTCCTGCTCAGGCTGTCCTTGGGCACAGCCCTCAGCTGCAGTGGGAAGCAGGCAGGAGAGGTGGTGCATCAGAGGTGTCCCACGGCAAGGGCAGAATCCCTCTGGGAGCCCACCTGAAACTGGGCAGCACCACTCCCACCTGTGGTAAAATGGAAGAGACTGATTTCAATAGAGGCCCTGACCCAGGGGAAGTACAGCACTCAGGGTTAAGAACAGCTCAGAAAACCCACCTCCTACTTCTCTGAACAGGCACAGTCCAATTTTAGCCTCTGGATCCATGGCAACCAGGCGTGCCGATCAGGAAAAAAGAAGTGATTCATTTCCAGGTTTCATTTCCCTGGCTGCTTGGATTAAATTTCAGATGTAGCAATATAAGATGGTGCTGTCTGGCAGTCATGGTTAGAGGGACAGCACAGGGTGGAAGGACCTGGGTAAGGGAGAGCCTCTCCCTGCAGGTACTACCTGCTCCTACCTGCAGACACTTACTGCAGCAGAAGTGGGGGCTGCCCTGCACTAGAAATCAGCCTCTCCTCTTTAGGGCATACACCTGTGCATTTATTTGCATTTTCTCTGCCCTGATGGTGGACCTGAGCCCCTGGGCTCCATTTCTCCTGAACTCAGAGGCCAAATGACAGCACTGTGTGAGGTTGTGAAGAAGCCCCAAAGCTGTGTGTTCAGTGTGGGTGCTTCAGAGTGACTGGAGATGCCCTTATGACTGGGACTCATGCAGGGAAAGGTCCTGGCTTCTACACAAACTTTTTAAAAATTTCTCTGCCCAATAAATTAATGGGTTTTTGCTAGATTTCCATACATTACAGTTGATTAATGATTTTATCAACTCACACTTCTCTTTCTAATATTAATATCCAGGCTACAAAATTAGCTTGATTTTTTAATTCAGTTTTTAAAAAATACCTTGACTCCTTTCTGCCTAAGCTTACTATCAAAGAACAGATGAAAGTGAAGATTATTTTGTCTTTGTATCTGCACCTTCAAGCTAAAAATATCCCTGACAATGAGCTTTAATTAGAAACACACTTAGGATCTCACACAATACAAAAAATGAGGCATTTTTCCTTTTTCTTGGCAGAGCAGCTCTGTGGGAAAGGACCTGTAGGGATGGTGGGCAGAGAGCTGGGCACAGACCCACTGAGGAGAGGCTGTGGAACCAGGGCTTGTTCAGCCAGAAGTCACCTTCAGGGGACCACACAGCAACCCCTGGCACCTGCAGGGAGGTCGTGGAGCAGATGAAGCCAGGCTGTGCTCAGCACTGCAGGGTGGGAGGACAAGAGGCAACAGAGTCCATTGAAACCAGACTGGGGGGTCAGACTGGGTGCAGGGAAGCATTTTGTCCCTGTGAGGACAGAAAGTGGTGGGACAGGTTGCCAAGAGAGGCTGTGCAGTCTCCAGCTTTGGACACTCTCCAGACTTCTAAAGACAAATCCCTGAGAAACTTGGTCTGGCCTCATGGCTTCGCCCAGGGGACTGGAAAAGGGTCCTCCCAGGATACCTGCCAGGCTGAATGACTTTCTGGTCCCATAAAAAGCTCTGCCATGGACACTGTGGCCACCAGAGCCTTTGGCCCTTTGTTCCTCTCATGGACACTCAAATCCTTACTGACTAAATGTACAAGTGACTCCCTTGCTTTAGACCTGGACTGGGACATTCTGGGGTGACTCATTTGTGATTTAGGGCACTGATGTGAGGACCATCACTTAATAAATTGTGAGTGCAGTTTTAAATCTTCAGTGAGTGAAATAGTTTGCTTTAGGCATAAGTGGGACATCAGTGATGTATAGAAACTTTGAGAGTCCCTTTGCAGGTCTGAATTTCACTAAGATGAAATGTCCCTTTTTCCATTATTTTTTGTTGTATAAAGCTTAGCTAAGTGGAATGAAGCTAAAATAAGGCTATTTAAAGGTGGACTGTACTGATCAAATCTACATTGCCAATGACCTAAAATAAAGTTTAGAAGCTCACATAATGTAGCTGAGCTCTTGATTCTTTTCTCCTTTTTCAGATATTCTTAGTTAGGAAAGAGGGTAATGTGAGCAACATGGTCCTTGCAGTCCGCCTGCCAGTGCAGAACGAGGCTCCTGGTGTGCTGGAGTACAACATTAAAGAAGAAAAATCAAGTAAGGTCTTTACATTTTCTGGTCTTGCTCTGGTTAAGTTACTGCATCCTCTTGTGATCATCAATATTTATGTAATCTCACCTGCACTGAAAAGGTTCCTCTTGTGACTGGCAGCAGATCTTGCTTTTATGATGTAGTTCAGTTAATATTTCCTGCAGCTGCTTTACCTCAGCTCCCCTGTGGTTCTGCACCTTCTGTTATCATTTACAGACTCACAATAGGGAAATAAAGCACCTCCAGATGAGGAGGCCAGTGCTTTGATCCAGTGAGGAGAGCTGCCTTTCACCAGATGGAAGTCTTGAGGAAAGTGGAGAGCATTGGCAGATTAAGCCTTGTTAACTCACTGACTCTCTCTATTTAAGTCACTGAATTTGGGGTCACCAGTCATCTGACATCTGCTACGTTGCCTTTTCATGCACCTTGTACAGTCACACTGAGCAAGTCACTCCTAAACTGTTTCCAAAGCCAACCAGGGAGGCAGGTGGCTACTGATATTGGTGCCATTCCCATTTGGATGGCCAAGTCTGCCATGAGCAAGTGAAAATTAACCCAGTTCAAAGTCAGCCACATCTAATCCAGCCCTTTGTGAAAATGGATGTGTAAGACACATGATTTCCACTTTCAAAGGAATATTTGGAAACACCTGAGCTTTAGGATAGTCATAGAAACACTCACTCAAAAGAGTTCATAAAAATTACTTCACACTATTTATTTAAACACAATTAAATCCTCTGACACTGAGCTCTGTCCCAAAGCCAGCTCCACAGAGAAACTGTTTTATTCTCTGCTAAAACATTTGTGTTTCTTCAGATCAGTGTACAACATCACTTTCCCCTTATTCAAATGAACTTTTACAGTTTCTCCTTCTCCTATATTTCTTCACATACCTCTGCATTGTAAACAGACTTTAAAGCCAGAGGCACAACTGAATCTCCTAAACTGTCCTAATCTCAAGCCCAGACCCCAATCTGTCACAGCACTGCTGCTGCACAGGCTGCAGCTCCCTGTCTGGCTGCTGCATCCCCTGGGAAGCTTTCTCTCTCATCTGCCTGCTCCTGGGAGCACCCAGCTGCAGAGATGTTCCGTGTTCAGTGCTCTGTGTGAGGGCAGGAGCAGCAAACCTTTTGCTGCAACTTCAGGTGTTCAGTTAAGAATACAAGGGCAAGGGTTAGCTGCAGGGTAGAGAAACCTTTTCTTTATTTAGCTATTTGAACTTGACCTGGAACTTAGATTTTTCATGGTGGAGAATCGTTTTTTGATGATTCAAACTTTCCTTTAGATAAAAGTTAAAAATCAAATCATGTCATCCTAAAATATGTCATTTATAGAAATGTTATTTCTTCACTCATGTCCTGTGCCATAAAATATGATTTCTTTTAGGACAGGAAAAGTAAAATGTAGTACAAAAATGTCACTGAGCTAGCCCATCTAGAGAGACTTTGCTGCCAAGCTTTTCCAACTTGCTTGCATTTTCTAATTTATCACTACCTTAATGCAAAGGATGTCTTGGGAGACAAGCTTCCGGTAGAAGCAAGAATTAATTCAGTTTCCACCACTTTCATACAAGTTGTAAAGTAAGTGGAGGAGGCTGTTTAAAATTCAGCTCTTATCCATAAAGCAGGGGAGCTGCCATCACATGCAACAGTCCCAGCATTGCATGAGGCTCATGCATTGCTATGGTGGATATTCACATTATTTTTAGCTTGAGTTCTGTCAGTGTTGCATGTCAGTTGGTAGAAAGCCTCTCAGTTCTCCATCCTGCACTGTGTTGACAAGAACAAACTGGGTACAGAAGTGATCTCTCTTTTGCTTTCTTTCTCATTTAGGGTAAGTGCCCTGGATTTTAAGTTTAAAAGAAATTGAATGAATTCTTGTTAATAAAGCCAAAGGACTGTACCTAGTACAAGGGGAGATGGTAAATCTTCTGTGTCACAGAGTAATTTAATTAGGAAAATAATTAATTTTAGGAAATTACTTAATTCTTTAGCTTTTTAACTTTTTACACTGCCTTCTAAACTTTTTTCACTGCCTTTAACTTTTTTTCAGAAATAAAATTTAAAAATGCCTAAATGCTTTAAAAGAATTTAGAACCTGAGCTTCCTTGACACGCAAGCTCATATGTCTGGATTGCCTCAGATTAATGATGTGCCCTTCATTCATCCCTGGTATTCTGTAAGTGTCAGGGTAGGAGACTCTGAGCACCCCCAGAGATACTCTCTTGCTGTGCAATGCAAGTTGGAAGTTGGGTGTTAAACTCCTGAAGATACATGAAACACCCCAGCTGAATAGCCTGATGACCACTGTGGGCTGGCAGGGTTTGTTTTTCCAAATATCTATTCTCTAACATCAGAAAATCTCTTTCCCCTCTGAGTTGACACATAAGCAGTGATGTGTGTGACGTGCTCCAGGGAGAGCTGTTTGTCCCTTTCTGAGAGCTGGCTCCTCCCGAAGCGTTCAGAGAAGCTGAACAAATTCTTCTGTTTCCTCGCTTCAACTCGTTAGACTCCACACAGGTACTGCATTCAGATTTAACTGAAATCTGAATTTGCCTTGACATATAGAGTTCTGATTTTATGGAGAGCCTTCCTTCAGTGAAAATTCAAGTTGCAACCTAGCGAAATTTAAGTTGCAACCAGCTTACTATTTTGGATAACCTTGCCAGCTGCTTCTTGTCCTTGGCTGTTTGTAGAGCCATTTTCATTCCATCCTACTTTTCAGTCAGGATCTGGGGAGGCTTTCCCTGGTATCATGATGATGGTACAGAGGTTGTCACCCAGCCCCTGTGTTCTGTATAGGGATGGCCATTCAATGAAGTACAAAAAAAAAGTTCAGAATCTCCTTGCCATTGCACTGCCGGATAAGAGTGATTCATTGTTTTACTATTTCTTTTCCTCATAGCAACTTTGTTGGTATTTGGTGATTTAGGGAAGTATAGTTTTCTGATGGGAAGACTGTATTTAATTGTGATTTCTCTTTTTAAATGGAAATCCCCAAAGAACCCACTAAGTAAGAGAATAAAGAAATGAAACCTCTTTCCCTTTTTTTTTTTTGATTTGGGAAATTTTCACGTCTTCTGTGAAATAGCCCTTAGAGAGAACAGGAGAATGGACTTAAAATTTTTTCTTCTGGTTCTTTTTGATTGTAATTCTTCCAGAGACAGGAAGGCTAAATCCCAGTGGTATCAGTAGCTATAGAAGAGACTGATACCAGGTACCATGTGGTTCATCAGAAAGCTGAGAAACCTGGCAAGTTTCAAAGCCTTGCATCTCTGTGGTTTTACACTCGGCCTGAAGGATCCCTTAAGTCTTACTCAAAGCAGTGGAAATCTCCCAGACCTAAAGCTTGTTACAAGATTTCTACCATTTAGAGATGCAGCATTGGCAGCTACCTCTCAGTCTTTGACAAAATCTTGACTACTTTGTGCACTTTCTGTTCTGAGGGTTGCCCCTTACTTCTGCTTCACTCTGAGAGGGACCCCCAGCCTCACAAACTGAGCAGCTCTTCCTCAGCTGACTCCTGCCCTTGGATCTTCTCAGCAAACTGGTAGCAACCTCAGGCCCTAATTCCCCCTCCTTTTCATGGATATACCTTCAGAAGTCATCCTGCTGACCTCAGCTCCATCGCAGCAATATTAAAAAGGGAAGAATCAGAAGTTTAAGCACATGTGCATTTCTGAAGTAGCCTATACTGAGAGCTTGAAGAAGCATCTGAGTACCACAGATCATGTGGTGCAGGTAGTGACAGTAGCTTTTACTTTCACAAAGAGTCATGAAGGCACCTGCCACAGGGGTAAAGTCCTTAAGAAGAGGAAAGCTCTATCACCATAAACTGAGGTTAACAGTTTCTTTTTTTCTGGAAAATTTTGTGAATAATATCTGAAGATAGTTTGATTTCACAAGACACACGAGTTGATCACATACTTCTCAGGAGTCTTTTACATATGCTTTGGTGTGGGATGTGTAGTAATTGTTTTCCAAGCTCTTCTGTACCAAGAAAAAAGGATGTGACTCCTTTCCAAGTAAGCAAAATGGCACTAAACAGAAGTATCTGCAATTTCACAGAATAAAGAACATATTGCTCATATTATTAGATTTTTTTAAAATAGAAATAACAATGATATTTATTTGCTAAGTCCATCTTGGACTCTTCAGGTTCATGTCATAAGGGCTTTGAGGCTGATCTGACCCTGCCACAGCTGCCCATCTCCTGTGACCATGCTCCTGCCCCCCACTGCTGCAATGGCTCAGCTCCCTTGGAGGTCTGTTTCTGGAGGCAGTCCACACAAGCCCATGTTGTGGAACTGCTGTCCTTGTTCCTTATTTAAGCTGTACCTGTGGGGGACAATCTGCCACCATTCACAACTGTTCAGAAGCATCTTTTGCAACACATGGGCCCAAGGCTGGGTTAAGTCCCCCAAAATCAATGAGTGCACAGCTGAAGGAGGGGTTTGTAGTGAAGTCTTGGCTTTAGTGTGCCTATTTCATTTATCAGAGGAAAATTATGAGACTCAAAGTTCTCTGTGGTCTGACCCTCCAAGCTTCTCTGCAGACCAACTCTGAATAAGCTGGAATGTAACAGAGGTCTTGAAATAACCTTAGCAAAATCAAATAGGAAAACCAAAATAAACTATCTCCAAGTAATACAAAAACGTCCAGAACATGATTAATACCTCCTTTGAAGGATGAGACACGGTGCCATTGGACACAGTAGCTCAATTTCTGGTTTATGGACAGCAGCTGCACTCCAGGCTATGTGGTATGAGCTTGTGCTAAGGACCCACAATGTACCTTGACAGAAAAGGTGCAGGCAATTACTGCACTCCAGAGCAGTTTAAGAGCAATCACTGAGTGCTGCTGCAAAATTGCAAGCCTGGTAGGAAAAAAGAATGTTGATAAAGAAATCCAATGTCTGCCCTGGTCACCTTATTTAACCTTTCTTAAAGTGAGACTGAGCTCAGGAAGTGCAGACTGGAGTTTGATATGAAATGCTTGAGACAGGAGGGATTTAGCAAAGGATTACAACTCAAGTAAAATGCACAGCAGCCACTTAACCTGCCTGGTTAATTCTCTAACTGCTTTTACCTGCTTGCCATGAAAGTTTGTGAGGATCTGACCACTTTGTACATCCACCAGTGAACATCTGCCTGCAAACTCTGTCAGGACAGAAAGAAGAGTTACACCAGGTACAGAGGAAGCAGGAAGGCAGGCCTTGCTGGGGAGGCCAAAAGGAAATTTAGATGAGCAAAGGTGTTCCTTTCCATGTTGGATGTTAGGAAATGTGAAATCAACAGGAAAAGATTAGTGAAGGGCTAAGATTTTACAATAAACTTCCTTGCCTTGCCCAAATAGGTGCAGTCTGAAGATGTGAAAGCAAGCTTAATTCTCAAAGTCAACTTTGCCAATCATTACAAAGTCACTTCAGTCACTTCAACGCTGCCATTCCTCCTTCCCAAGCACGTATGGGAAAAAAACCTACAGGCTTTTATTATAGACTAATGCCATTTACACAGATTAAAAAAAAAAAACAAACCACACAGTCTTTTATTATAGACTAATGCCATTTACACAGATAAAAAGGACATGTGCAGTCATTCTGACTGTCCTGTAACAGTAACAGATGGAAATTAAACAACAGTAATCAGGCAGCAGCATGTTTATAGAGGGGCATTAGAGCAACAGGGGGGTGGACATTGTTCATCTTTGCAGGCTTAGCTGTAAGCAAAGCTGCTGAAAGCCCTGGTCTTTACATCCCAGGCAGCCTGAGGTGAGGGCTGTGGGCATGCCTGGCATGATGGCAGAGCTCAGGCATGAAGAAGCCAAATTCCTGTGTGTGCCTGCATGGCTCAGTGCACCCAGTGTGTGAGGACACGCTCACAGGGCAGGGAAGAGGAGGCAGATTGAGTAGGAACAACTCAGGAGATGCTCTCTGCTGGCTCAAGCACCTCCAGATGCTGACAATAGACTGGCCTATTGCACTCCTCTGGCACCCCAGCTAACATGGCCAAATATGGTCATTTATGGCAGATTTCCCTGTTTAATTTTGTTAATGTTTATTTTAATACATAATGCTGAGGCTGGATTAATGAACTCAGAGACTAAAGTATGTGCTGCTAGCATGTCACAGTATGGTCAGGTGGTGTTTTCCCACGTGAACTACATTGTAATTCTGCACAAATGAGGTCATGGGAAAAAAATAGGAGGATAGCTTTGTTACTGCAACCTACTCCAAATTTAACTCCTTTAATGTGAGGGGCCAGTTGTGCAGATGAACTTTGTGATATGAATATTTTTGTGGAAGTGTTGACAGCTCTTGCAATAGCTTCCTCAGTTTTGCAAGTCTTTTTGCTAACGCTCTGTCTCCTGGAATCAGGAAGTAGAGTGAAGATAGGCAGAATTTCTTTTTCCAGAAAGAAAAATAACCATCACAAATGCAGAGAAAAACCTTACCATTTTGGTAATACTCAGAAAACAGAAGATTCAGGAAAGCAGCCTATAAGAAGACAATCTGCCATTTAAAAAATTAATTTAAATTGCATTTGTTTTGGATCCCTTCTGAATTAGAATAAAGACAGAGATAGAAATCTGTGGTGAGGTCAGAAAGATGGGATCCTTCACTTCACAGCTCAAGTGAATAAACTGCTGTATGTGCTGGTATACCTGACCCTGACTTCTAAGATAAAGACATTTATTTGGGTAGCACTTGCAGATTTTCGTGGGAGGTTTTAAAGTTTGGACTGGAGGAAGCCTTGAGTGACTTGGCTTGACCTCATGGATGGCCCTGGTTTTAGCAGGATTTTGGGCTACAGAGCTCCTGCTGTCCCTGCCAGCCTGAGGAATCCCCTAAGAGATACTGAGTGGGTGAGCTGAAGGGCAGACAGCAGTTCTCACAGGGGATGTCTCAGGAGAGCAGCAAAAGCCCTTCCAATTCTCTAAGGTCCAGGTTCTTGAAGAAATACTGCTAAGATTCACAGAGGGATAGTGGTGAAAAAATAAGTAAAACAAATATTTTCTGTACTAGTGTGTCACCTGTGATCTCCCCAAAATCCATAACCTTCCTTCCTTCAGCTTCTTCTCCCTTTGTGTATAGGGAAAGATAGAAAGTGCTTGGTTTATTTAATCAGTGCAGATTTGCAGTCAACTCCTATCAGGTACTTGAATGTACCTGAAAAGGCCCAGTAATGTCCCACAGGGCTAATTATATGCCCCTAGGCATATTGGAGAGCTGAGCTTGCTGCAGGCTGAAATAGACTTCATCATGTGGCATTAATAACACTGCAATGCTCCTGGACTGTTGTTGCACAGATATTGAAGGGAATTTTCAGTTGGCACGGGACAATCCAAGGAGTAAATGTACATTCCACCCTTCCCAAGTCAAACCTCTCAAAACAATCACTGGCTCATCAGACTGCAGGCAGAAGGGCCCATCAGACAGTATATTTGGTTACTTCTGTTATCACTGTAATGGTACCACAGCTCTTTTTTAGATGGTCACTTTAAACAAAACAGTTGGCCTCCTTCAGTAGAAGCCCTGCAGCATTCAATACTGGAAAGAAGAATTCTTAATTCTGTAAACTAAGGCATGAAAGCAGGGTAGGACTATTTATAGCTTTGATTTCCTCTGAATAGATGAGAGGCTGAACCTGACATTACAGAGTGAAAAGATCAAGGTGGTGCTTTTTTGGGTTTTGGGTTGTGTGGGTTTTTTTGATAACCCCTTCTGACATTCAGCGCTAAAGCAAAGAGAGGACTGACTTGGCAGCCACCTCATGAACTGCCCTGGAGACTTCTCTACCAGTCAGGAAGGTCATTCAGCTTCTTCAAGTTCACTACAGAATATGACTTTAGTGATTATATATTTGTAGGTATAAGGAAAAAATATCAGTTGTCCCAGCAACTAGTAGTGAAGGTACTGCAGCCCCAGGAGTGCAATAAAGTAGGTGGAAAAGGGCATGGGCCCTCTCCTGGGGAGAAAAACTCATGTTTTATGTGGGTTCAGGCTGTAACTAGGTGCTGCCACAAGAAGGGCTCTTGCCATCCCTCATCTGTCAGCAGCACGTGTCCCTGCCCTCCAGCCCCTCTGGTCCCTGGCTTTCTCTGCCTCATGCAGGCTCTGGCTGGGAAGGAGTGAGCAATGTGGGGTGTGAGAGCAGGACAGTGTGGTGGGGCAATGCTTCCCTAGAGGTGTTACCATATGCTGGGTTATGGGGAATAAAGTCTGGAATGGAGATAAAAAACTGGTAAAGGGCTGAGAGGCTGTGGGTAACTTTGGGAAGGGTTGGTGGCAGACTGGAGAGAGAGGTCTGAGAACCAGTTAGAAAGGGGCAGCAGGTAACCAAGGATGGGGTCACACCCATAGTGCTGAATAACTGTATAAGCCTCCAATGTGCTCTGGGCTGGCCACAGAGGCAGGAGCCCATCAGAGATGCTTTGTGGTGCCAGGAGAGGAGGCTGCAGGCAGGGCAAAATCACTGTTGGGATGGGTGGGACATCAGGGCAAAACTGTGGCCAAATTGCCCCATAGCAGCCAACCTTCCCGAGGCAGAGCATTGCTGGCACCAGATGAGGAGCTGACCTTTCCCTTCCCTGCCAAGATGAATCCAGCTGACTTTTCCAAAGGAAGGCACCGATTTTACAGGCTGAGGGCTGAAGCACAGGTTGCTGAACGGGCTTAGCCAGCTCTGCATCACCAGCCCTGAGCAAGCCCATCCTGGCCAGCATTGTATTTACTGGGCTGTAGAGAGACCTTTTGCTTGCTGAGCTCTTGACAGTGTCCAGCACTGAGGTATCAACACAGCTATTCAGACTTCTTTTGTATGCTTTTTGTACAGCCTGACAGGCAGTTCAGCTGCTGTAGTGTGGAGAGTCAATTTTCCCAATTTACTTAAGAGGAATGTTTTCCTTTATTGTTGCATGATGGAGCGTGTGATTGAGGCAAAGCAAGAATCTGTTGTCAGCTCTGGGCCTGACAAGCCTGAAAAAAGAAGAAATGTGCTGGAAAAAAATAACAAGTTATCAACACCCTTGGGACAGAAGATCCCTCTTCCCTTCTTTCCCCAAAACTGGCTGATTCCATCTCAGTTAAGCAAATCATACATTGCAGCAGCAAAACTTGTCCAAGACTACTTTTTTTTTCAGGGATTAGCAAGTTGATGAGTAAAAGTTTGTGTATTTTTAGCAGGGGAGACTGGAAAAGTTGAATATGTAGTTAACCTTCAGGTTCACATTTTAAGGAGTTTAATTGCATTTAAGGAAGTCTCTGGGCAGACACCTTGCCATTTAGGAGAGTAGACTGATGAATGTCGTCACTTAACACAGTTCCTGTTGCTGCCCATAAGATGTAGAGCTACCCCAGTTATCTTCAGATTAGCCTCTCTCAGACACAGATAACAATCTGCCTGCATCACCCAGGGCTCTGCATGGGCTTATTTCTCCTGTTTATGCATGTTTCTCATTAGCAAGAAAAGTCTGCCATCACCTACACAGCTTCTTGGCATGAAAACCCTCCCACTGAGCGAGTCAGCTCCATGGCATGGGATAACTGGGCAGCTCTGCCCCAGCTCTGACCTTCAGCTCTGGGAGTGCTGTTTTGCTGCTGCTTTCTGCTGGAACTCGTCTGCCTCCACAGGCAGTACCAGACCAAAGGCCACCTCTATGTGGTCTGTAATAAGGACATAGGAGACATTATCTTTGTCTACTCTGCTGTCTGTGGTTTGATTCGAGATAAGACACTGAATGATTTCTAGTCCCCTAAGGATGTCTAACCTAGACATCTTCCCGAGATCAGTCTGTCTGCCAAGGATGAGTTCTCTATTTTTCACATCACTATTAACCCTGAAAAGTGGGTTAGAGTCAAGGAGCTCCTGTTCAGGAGACTACTCTGAGCTAGGAGCCCAGAATTTTGGTTTGGCAAGAGAAGTGACCACAGGCCTGGGGATATTGTAAAACATGGTATGAGGACACATTTTATAACCTGTTGTGCAAGTCCATCATTTCTCTCCTAAATGCAGACGTGCACAAGGAAAGCAGAAAGCCTCACCAAGTCCTTCTCATTTGAGCTGAGTTCCACATCACTTTGACACACTGCTTATTTTAAAACATTAAACACTTGTGCAGCTGCTTTTTCAAGATTGAACAGTGCCAGGTTTCTCTGTGATTTACAAGTTGTTTTGGAAACATTCTGGTTGCTTATAGCAGGTAGCTTTATTCTATTTTTTTTTTAAACTCTCATCTTGAACAGTTACCTCTCGTCTCTCCATACAAATACTTTCATTTTTACTCTAAGCTTTAAACCGATGGAATTGTAGGGAAAGCCTTTTGGAAAGAAGCCCTCGGGGTCTTGTTAGCTTTGTTAATCCTTACTTTGGCTTTCTTTTTTTTTTTCTTATTTTTCACTCCCAAGCGCCATAATGCAAAATCTGTGTGTAATCAGAGCTAGAGACTATGCGTGCTGTTCTAGGATAATATTGTCTTACCCTGCTCTGCTTAGTTCCTTGAACACAACCCAAAAAGCTTACTGGCTTTAAACCAGCTACTCTAAATCAGTACCCATAATACAAGTGCCCTTGTCTCAGAGGCTAAACTGAAACAAATGATAGTTTTTTATCCATGGACAGTGCTCTCTAAAGATCTTATAGAGCTTAATAAACAAGAGTTTAGACTTGTAAATGAGGTAAATAAGATACTGTTTGAAGTGAAATGAGGGCATTAAGGACCTCACTCTTTGACCCTTGAGTAGGACCCTCACAGTCAGTGACAGTGCAATCTTCCCACTCAGAAGCAGGAAAAAAAGAGCTGTTTTCACCAGGTTGTCAACTAGGTGGGATTGCAGCTCTAGGAAGCAGAAGTGTATTTTTCTTTTTCCATTTTTGGCCACTCTATTGACCTCTGCCATTTCAAAGTGGGTTATTCCCTTTCATCACTCACCCTTGGAAATTGTCTTGCTTGTAAAGGCTTTTCTTCCTGGAAGTCTCTCTTGCAGAATGTGATTCTGAATACTGAATGTCTCCCCTTAAAACACTTGGCAAACTTCCTTTTTCTGTATGATTAACCTCAGCACTATGGTACTTCACAATGTATCTCAGAGCCAGAGAAATAAACTTTTCTCCAAAGTAAACGGAGAAAAACTTTTTTTAATAAAATACATCTGTATGATAGCATGCAGTTTTTCACATAAGGATTGATTCTCAAGATTTATCCATATGACCTGGAGACTGTTGCTAAGAACTAAATCCCAAGAATTTCAAATCATAGCACTGTTTCATGTTACATGAGGCACAGGGGAGACCCTTTATATATCTGAATGCTTCGTTTGCTTCACAAAGTTTTACCAAAGAAATGTGCCTCTTGAGAGTAACTTACAAGTATCTATATCGAGTTTGTCTTGTCAGCCATGGGCCTCAGCCCTGACAGTTTTACTGGGCAGCTGGGCAGCATAAATCTTGTACTGCCATTGTAATGTACCTGCAAAAATGTGATTTCTCCAGGAATGATCCCAACTCTTGTTCAGCTGCTTAGTGCAGTGTCCACATTGATTGAATCTCTTATCCTACTCCCCCAGGTGTCCCCCTCAGCCTTCAGTATTTCAGAAAGGCCATGTTTCTTCCCTTATTCCTGCAAAAACAGACCCTGTATGGCTACATCTAAAACTTCAGCTGTATCTCATATTGACATCTGATCCTGGGAATTCCCCTGAGAAGTCCTGGATCTCTTCTGGCTGAAGAAACGCTGGAATTTCCACATTATTCCATACCTGGAAAGGGGATATGGGGTTGAGGACCTAACAAGCAAGGCAAGGGCTTTGAAACTGAACAGCCACTCTCCAGCATGTGCTCTGCTCTCAATCTCTGAAATAGCTGGCAATGCTATCCACATGGATGCCTTTAAGGAAAGCACTGAGGAGCTGTGACACTTTTAGCTGAGTTGGCTGTGCTTGAAGTACCTGTGAGAGGCACCCTCTCACCCTGCTGAAACACTGATTGCAACGAGGAGGAAAATGGAAAAGGAAAACGAGGAGCAGCAAAATGCCTGTAACACATTCCTGCTTGAGCATCCTGCAGCAGAGACAACGAGACCAGGCAGCACCAGGATTTAAAGCTGAATTAAAGGCATTAAATTTCAGTGGACACCAAGGTGCTGCCCATCTGCTTGGGTGAACCTGGATGAGCCAAAGTACAGTGCAGTGGTCAAGACCCCTGTGGCTGTTAGGTGTGAGGACAGTTCCTTATCCTAGCAGCAGAACATGCACACAGGGTACAGGGGAACTGTCATCTCTACAGAGTATTCCTTCTACTCATCTCCGGCCTGAGGAGAGTAAAAAAGCCTGTGATTTGCATCTTCTTTAATGATGCTTTTTCCAGCACAACACAATTATATCTAGTGAAGAACATAGTTTAAAAATAGATTTCTCTTATACTCTACAACCAAGCTCATTAACACTTTATCACTTTCATAATTCATTAGTTCTAATTTCCCAGGAACTGCCATGAGCAGTGATTTTTTTCATCCTAGCCAGAAAGATTAAACTCTGTAGGAAGCCATAAAATTGAAATCTTTCAAAAAAGCATGAGTTGGATGCACAACAGGAGACACAGGCAGAAGTTCAAACCAGGGAAGTTTCAGCCCTTCCTTCATGAGGAAAAAAACCATAAACAACTGGCAGTTAAGTAAAGAACACTAGGAAAGACAAGAAAGACAAAACAGACATAGGTTGACCAGGACAGTCTAGAATTGTGCAACCAAAACCGAAACTACAGCTTTGAAATCATGTGGAAGAAGCAGAGGCATTGGATTACAGAATAAATAAAAAGGCCTTGAGAAGAGAAAAAAGATAAACAGTGTCAGTGTTTTACAAAAACACAGCATTAGAAGGCCATATAGTACTGTCCACAAGGTCATCAAGAAATAACACAAGAAACAATGCTAGAGACAGATACTGGGAAATTCCCAACAGAGATGTTGCGAAAAGGTACCTTGAACACACTCAGGACTTCTACCAGTGAAGTCTAAATTTCCCTTCTTTAGCAACATCCAGCTGAAGCTCTTTCTCTTAAAACCATCATGAGCCAATTGGATGAATAAGGGTCGGAACTGGGGAACTGAAACAATAACCTGGAGGAATTCCATCACACTCACACATTTCTGCAAAGCTCAGCAGGTAGGATAAGCACAGTGTGTAGTGACAGACAAAACAGCTTCAGCTTTGGGACTATAGCAGTCACTGTAATACTCCATTAAAATACCCAGGGCTCCTTCCCCAGGGGCAGGAAACTGCTAACTTGCAGCAGCTTGAACTGTCAGTGTCTGGGAGTAAGAATGTTGGTAGCCTCTGCCTTGGAGTGATCCCATCCTCATTGCAAGGTTTACTCACTAAGAGTAGCAGAACAGCAGCAAAGCTGGCCTGTGCTGCTTATTGCAAAGGTCGTGGCAACTGTGGTGTCAAACCAGAGACATACCAAAGGAGAAAAACACCTCTTGTTAGGAGGCTATGGATTTATAATCTGAAAATAGAAATAGAAAACTGGAATCACACCCATAATGATAAATCTCACAGTTTCCCAGAATCTGGAAGAATGAGAACATCTAGGCACATCCAGGTAGGACTTCTGAGGATGGTTGTTTTCTCTGTCAACATAAGTGCTGCAGAATAAGGAATTTGTGTCTTTGAATTCAGATGTCTCTGAAGGACTACACAGATACCAAAAACAAGTGAAAAACCAAGTGGATAGCACTAACAGTGCCACTAGAGAAGAAGAAGCTGAAGTAATTGAGCCCCATGAGCCTATGTAAGCAACAAGATGGAAATTGGCTTGGTTTGTCCATGTAACCAGAAAAATGGAACTAGCAAACACAATTCTATGGGGGAAAAATCTGAGAGGAAAGGAAGGCAGAATGCTCAGGGACAGTGTGACTCAAAGACATCTGCATCTGGATGGAGAAATGATGGGGAAATCCAAAGAGTAAAGGGAACATGAACACAGATTCAAGTCAGTGCCCAAAGGTGATGCTCTTCAGACCATGCTGGTGTTTGAAAGAGGAAAATGAAACAAACATAAATATATAAAACAGTTCATAAGATGGCCATGTTCTGTTCATTTACTGAGTTGCCAAAGGACACAAAACCAGAGTATAGTCACCAATGAACCACTAATTCATGCTGCTAAAGCTTCTGTCACCCATAAGAAAAATTCAATTAATTCTTATCTCTTTGTTTCAGACTACTCAAAATTGCCCACTGATCTACACATTTCCCCTTTTATTTCCTGAAGGTGACATTATTTAATGGGCTTCTAAATATCAGGTAAAACTCAATATGCTGTGGCAATATGTTTGGCTCACAGAACCCAGCCTGATTTTTCTCTTGCTTTTGATCATATTCTTGACATTCAGGCACTGTTATGGTGAGATGTAGATATTTCCTTGCTCTTAAGATACCCTGGATCTAGTTTTACAAGCCCAGGAAAGGTGATTTTTTTCTCTGCACTTTTCATCAGGATTACAGCAGTCTGGCAGATGTCTGTTTGTAGATTCTGCAAAAGTCATGAGTTCCTATAAATGGCAGCATCACGATCCCTCCCTAAGCAGCAGCTCTCATGTCAATGAAACGTCCCCAGCTACCCACAACACACCCACAGCCAGAGAAAATCACCTCTTCCTGATTGTCTTCTCAGAGCAGCATGCCTTGAAGGCAGCAATGGCTCTGGGGGACAGAAATATTGTCCCCAACAGTCAGCAGAGCACTTTTAGCTGTTCAAGATTGCTATTTTCTGTGTCTTTCCAAGAATTAGAGACCTGCAGCAGGATCCGCATAATGGTCTCCCCAGGTGAATGGCAACCATTCCCACAAGACAAGTCCCTGTACCAAACCCATCATCTGCCATCCAAAAGAAAAGCACTACTTATCAGTGATGTCTGCTGGTGTCAGCAGGTGTCTAGAAAAAAAAATAGGTTGAGAGAAAAGTGTTAACTTTTCTCCCAAGGAAGATGCTCCCCTCAGGAGTTTGCAAGGCAGAATTTCCCCAAGGGTGCTGTGCTGGGAGCAGATCCAAGTAGCCATGGCAACCCTGTGCAGGCTGCTTGACATGGCCACTGCTCAGAATAAATTCTGGGCTGAGTATTGGTCCTGATGGTGTTAGTACCTCGAGTAATGACACATCTAAAGCACTATTCTTACTATTCTTCCATCTGTTCTTACGTGTTTGCGGGCTGCCCAAAAATGTCCCAGGAGAGCTGTGGGTCTCTGTATGATGAATTCCAGCCTGCTGAGAAATATGCTTGGTTTTGTTACCTTCTGTGACCTCCCAGAGCAGGGACAGTCCTATTTATATATACCACCTGCTGAAAGCTTCTGTCCTTGAGCTTCAGCAGCTTTTTGTAGCTAGTCTTCCCTAGCAGTATAACTCATGGTGATTTGTGGTGTTTTATGCAATTTCACTATATATGTGAGGAGAAGTAGCTATGCAGTGGCAAGGCACTTATATGTGGAAACTCCTGACACAGAGGCACTCTGACTAATATTTTTTTGCCTGACATTCAAGCTCCCAAGTGGCAGAGCTTCCTGGCACAGAAACAATCAATAGTCCCAATCCAAGCAATTTGCTCATATATGTGAGCATGTACAGGTGCAGCCTGGTCTGTCACAGATACCTGCAACTCACAATGCCAAAGTGAACATGTAGCTCTTGACAGAAAAAAACTCCCTTAAAACCATCATCTGTATGAAGGGCTTTATTTAATAGAAAGAGATTCAAGTGAATTCAGACTCTTGGGTTTTGGTTCATTCTCCAGAACAGGACTGGGTTTTGTCTTTATTTTTGTTTCCTGCGTCAGACCTGCAAAGCAGATGGGTTTCAAACTACAGAAATTATTCATGGTACATGTTAAATGAAAATCCCTGACTGAAATATGATTCTTATTATGGAAAAAAAAAAACCAAAACAACAACTCGCCAAACATGATTTTTCCAGTTGTGAGAGAAAAGTGAGGGAAAGGGATTGTTTTGCTTGAAGTATGTTTTAAATTCCACATTGCAGTCTGGTATGGGTGCATACACTGAGGCTAAATTGCTCATGCTGATCCAACATAAACTGATGCTAGGAATGACTGTTGAGAATTACATGGTCTTTGTCTCTATAAAAAATGCCTACATTGGAGTATTCAGCCCAAAATAACAATCTCCTGGGCCTGGGCTAGAACAAAGGGAGAAGTAAAAGGAGGAAATGCCTGGTTTGGGGAATGAGATGAACCTGAACAAGAGGCAATTTTGAGCATTTCCTTGCAGGGGGATTATCTGCTGGCTGGGAAACAAGAGCCAGGGCACAGAGGTGAGGGAGAGGAGAGCCAGGCAGATGTGTCCTTCCTGCAGGTGCTGGAGGCCCTCCTTTGCAGGAGACCAACCACCAGGCAGGCATGGCAAGGGGCTCACAGGGCTGTGAATCACGGCTGACTGAGGAAACTGAATCACAAGAGCTGAGCTTTGAGTCCACAGCTCTGACCTGTGGCCTAGAACAGTGTGAAGGAAGATGCACAGCATTTGTGGGCAGTGCCATGGGGGTGGGAGCTGGTGCTGCTCCCCAGGGACTCCTGGCATGCTCCTGTGGCAGCTCTGGAGTGCAGCTTTGAGATGGTTCTTTACCACCAGAAGGTGGGCGTTCCTGAGAATCCACTGCAGATTTCCTTACCCTTGTCAATGTCTGTTGTGGGGCTGTGTTGTGTGCAAACAGGCATAGAGTCTGTGAGACTGTAAGGCTGAAGCAAAGATGGACACATCTCTCCTGCAGATCCAGGTCTTTCTCTCTGCCTTGGGTTATCAGTCAGTGAAACTTTCTCCACCGGTCAGTGATTTTTTTCTAGTTTAAAAGCCAAAAGCTCTGTAGTAACATGTGAGATGGTAGATGATTAATGAAAATCCCATGCCCAATGCATGTCATTATAAACAAGGTCATCTTAAAGAACTCTGCAATATGGTGGATTGTATTTTGCCACTTAAAGGGGAGTGCAGTCACTGAATAATACCATGGGAGAGAGAAGACAGAAGAGATACAAATAGGCTGTGCTCACACTGCCTGTGTGACCCAGGTCAGAGCCCACACACACAGTAATGAAACAGTAATTCCTATTTTTTGTTTCTTCAAAGTACTTTGTCCATCCAGACCAAACCAGATTCCAGCATGGAGAGTCAAAGGTCAGCCCTGTATGTATTGCAGACATGCACACCCTTAGAGACAGATGGGCTTGTAACGATCCCACTGGAAGGGAGCTGGGAGGTTTCTTTCTTCCCATTGTTTTTGTTAGTGTCACAGCACTTGGATATCTTGAGCTAACTTTTCAGAAAGCCAAGCTGAGATATTTCTTCTCTAGTGTCTCCCTGAAGAATCTTGCTGCATTTGGCCGCCTGAAGCCAGTTCTTTACCCTTCACCATATTAGTCCATGCAATTACTGGACTGTCACAGAACACAAGGTGTGCCAGCCAAACCTACCTGAGGTTTTTTTTATCATATAGCTCAAAGAAATCAGCTGCTGACTGTCTTTTCTGTTTTTCACCAGTCCTGTACCTGGAAGGATCTGTCCTTGTATTTGAGGATGTGTTCAAATTGGTTGCCTTCTACTGTGTCAGCAGGTGAGTTGGATTCATTGCTTCCATGGCACAGTCATTTTACCCTCCCCTCTGCTCTGCCCTTCCAAGTCTCCCTCTGTTTCCTCTGCTACCTTCCAGCCTGCCAGACCAGAAGGTATTCCAGATGCTTGTATCCACAATGGGGCCAGATCACCCCACAAGCACAGCTGTCCCTGCAGCTGGAAGCTTTGTCCATAGGGCTGCTTCCACAAAGAACAGAGGTACAGAACTGAGGCTGGGAGGGCAGGGAGAAAGAAGGGCCCTGAGCTAATTATTTATTTAAAGCTTTAAGCATACACACACACACACACACATACCTGTTAGCAACTCAGTAAACCTACTTTTGACTTCCTCTATATAAACTTACATGACTCTTAAAGTAGTTATTTCCTTTTAAGAGACGAAAGCAGATTCAGGATATGTTTACAAGGCAGTCACATCAGTCACTTGGGGAGGTCACACAGTAGGAACAGTCAGTCTGGGGTAGGATACAGTGTGCTACAGCTTATCCAGACAGTCCCCCACTGTCCTGAGGGCTGCTCCTGCAGCCAGCTGAGTTCAGCACTACTGAGCCACAACTCCTACCTGCACACAAGAAACCATGCTCCACATCACCCTCATCAGTAAACAGACATTAGCCATCTAGATGTGTGTAGACCCTATAGAATGGACATAAGTTAACCCCTGGACCCTTATAAAGATTTCTTTCTCACTAAAGCAAAGGACAGCCCAAATGCAAAATAGAATTGGGCATTTCTAGTGAGTGGCTTGTGACAGAGAAAATATGCTCACTTCTGCTTTCCTGCAAAAAGGATCCTGGCTTGAGAAAGTCTCAGAAAGAATGAAAGAAAGGAAAAAAGTTCTTCTATTTGATGCCTTAGGTTTTAGCTTTTCTATTTTTCAGATTCTGTACTGCTTTAGTGTGTAGTTCTGAGCTTCATATTAAGGGATGGTAAGCTCTCCTCACAGAGTAGGTAGACAAAACAATTCCTTTCCTAGCTTGGAACCAAGGACAACTACCCAAATTTCAGGTCCAAGAGCATAAACAATGTGGACTGAAGAGAGGAAAACAAGAAGGATGGGACTTCATAAGCTAAAGCTATAATTGGACAATTAACTCCAATATGCAAATGGAGCAGAACTTATAAAAGTGAGAGACCTTGTGACTGGTCCTCCATTTTTGTGACCACTTTGGGTTAATCTTGGGTGTAGCCCTGGCTGGGCTCTTGTCCAGCCCAAGGTGTATCCATTAAGGCCTTTTAATAAATCCCTACTTTATTCTTTAACTCTGTCTAGCCTCTGTTCTAGGTCAGCCTTCACAAGGCATCAGTTCAGCTCCTGTTACAGATGTTATTTCTGAGTGTCAAATACACATTCAGATGGTTCTTATGATTTTCCAGGCTACTGTCAAAAGACAAGATAAATAGGGAATAATTTTCTGAGAGAGGCAGGTAATAAAAGGACACTAACCTACCATTTGCTGTCAGCTCATAGGAGCTCTCTGTGATTGTGAATGTAGAGCCCTGAGAACAGGGATGCAGTAAATTGTCAAGGAATAGTTGGAAACAGCTTTTCAGGGCTGGCAGGCTCTTCTCAAAAAACACTTTGGCCTGAATATATTACCTGCCTGTAGGTAACAGGGGACTTGGTGGCTGGTCTGCAACCTGCTGCCCCATTCATAAAACCAGATTTTTTTTTTCTATTAAGGGAATGTCCTAATATTNGTTTTTTTGTATTTTAAGTTAAAAAAAAAAAAAGGGGGGGGGGGGGGGGGAAGAAGGGAACTATTCAGGCATATAAAATAACAAAGAAAGCAGAAGGTACATGGACCCTCTTCCTTCTTCCTCTTCTAAACCTCATATCTGCCATGAAAAAATAATAAGCCAGGGATCACATCAGTTTATGTGAGTGTGACAACAGAGTGCTCAGTAGTGCACAGAGAACCCATGGAGAGCAAAAAACATCAGTAAGGTTTGTATCTGTTAAAAAGGTCAGAAATAGGCCCTCTGCATTCATCTGTCAACAGATAGATCTGCAGTCATGTGCTTTTTTGGGGTGTGCACATTTGTTTAGCAGAGACCTCCCAGTCACAAGGCAACTTTTTTCTACAATGATTCCTTGTACCATGTAGAACATTTTGTAAAACTATTTATGTGTAAGATGATCCTGCACCATTCCTTGCTATCATTTAGGGACTGGCTTTTCTAGTCCTTGTTAGAATGGGAATTGAGGCAAGAAGGGGGTTAGCAAATTGTCACTGGGCAAGAGGCAAACCTGAACAGCTCACTGGCAGACCAAGGGCTCTGTTGAATTGCTTGAGACTTAGGGTGTGTTACAGTGAAACCCAGCCAACATCCCCTGAGAAACTCTATCTTTTTTTGCATAGAAATACACCATCTTTTCAGAAACCAAGTACTCAGAAGCCTGAGAGTAGAGAGTTAGAGGGATATGTGTTTTCTCAGTGTCATGCAGCATTTCCTCACTGTCTGTCCCTTCACCCAGGGGTTACCCTTCCCCAGGTGGGGCTTTCCTTTCCCAATCCCTCTGTGCCTTGCTGTGTACCCATACCTTACACTTACAGAGATTTTTAACAGAGGAAGCAGAGTAGTGAGAGAGGGGTAAACAAAAATAAAAAGGACTTCAAACCCTTTCCACATGAAAAAGATTGGCTTTTCTAATAAAAATAATTACAATTTGCAGCACCTCACTTTTAATGGGAAGATATTTCAAGCCTTGTGCCCTCCCCTGAGGTGAGAGGCATTCCTGCTCTTTTCAGAGGACAGAGCCAAGACACAGTGATTAAGTCAGTGCTATGGCATGAGGCATCACCACAGAAGCTGGTGATCTTTTGTGAAATTAGAGGCTGGCACAATGTCCATAATTCCTTACCAGCCATGACTTCACAGAACACGGCTGAAATTGTGAGCCAATCCAACCACAAAAACTAAGTGAAGTCTGGAGTTCCTAACAATTGTGGGGTTTATCCTTTTGCTGTTTTTCCATTGTGTTTCTTTCTACAGGGATTTGCTGCCCTTTACCCTGAAGCTGCCACAAGCAATATCAGAAGCCAGTAGCTTTCAAGACCTCGAAATTATCTCTAGTCTGGGAATAGGTAAGTCCCTCAAAGCAGTCAGATTTTCACTTGGACTTCTGAGAGCAACGGTGTCTTGCACAGACATAATGCAACAGAAAGACAGATTA
This sequence comes from Peucedramus taeniatus, assembly GCA_013400575.1. Classification (NCBI taxonomy): domain Eukaryota; kingdom Metazoa; phylum Chordata; class Aves; order Passeriformes; family Fringillidae; genus Peucedramus; species Peucedramus taeniatus. Next base: position 56,058 of record WBNO01022616.1, read on the forward strand.
ACTAATTTCTTTGGAATAGCTAAAGAGGTCTGAATGCAAGAGGAAGATGTTTATGATCTTTATGTCCATATCAGGATGCTGACAAAAGGGGCTCTTGCCCCTTTGGCCATAAACCTCCCCCTGGATCTCTGTCCAGGGCGTGGTCCCTGCAGTCTGGGTAAGCTGAAGAGCAGCACAGCCTCTAGGGATAACTTACACACCTTGGAAGTGGCTGGTATCTGAGCTATATGGAAAACACCTTTGCAACTTCTCCTTCTGATCTGTGGGGGCAATGCTGATGAAAGTGTGATATTTTTGAGTTTTGGTATTTCTGCTTGCTCCTGCAGGATTTCTAGTTGGTAGAGAAATATGTGTCGTCCCAACATGTTCTCTCACCTCACACTATTCACATGCTAAAGGAACATTATTTTTAGTGACAGCACCAAACAAGCAAATTTTAGATGAGATGTATAAAGTTACAGACAGGAAAAGCAATTCTGTTAACTAAAGGAGGTCTCCTTTCTATTCCTTTTCATTTAACACACTCCACTTGAGACAGCTACTTCAGTAAGCCACTTTCATGCTCCTTGGTTTTTCAGTTTTCCTTCAGGTGTTGAAAACAGACAAACAATGGAGAAAATTGAAAAGTTAGCTCATTTAGAGATATTTATTAGAGCATTCTCACTATTTTTGGGTCCTCTGCATCATACCTCCCAGAAGGCATGGTCAAACTCCACTGGGTTCGGTTCAGGCAGCTTTGTTGAATTTCACCAACAGATTTGCCTCTAACACTTTCAGCATCCTCTATTTTGAGTATGTTCCAACTTGTCAAAGCATCCTTTTATATAGATGTCCAGCCAGCACTTATTGCTGATAAAAAGGTACTTTACAACTTGAGATAGCAAGTTACGCACTTAATTTTTTATAACAAGTCTAAAAATTTGGATTAAAATGTAGGAAGTGTATCATGAATCTGCAACCTTCAGTCTAATTTGAGCCAGCAGAGGCTATCTTGATTCAGGCAACAGTTTCCAGCAATTTCTGAAAGAAGAGATTAGTTAAAGCACAAGCACCAAAGCAATATTGGTTGTAGTATTTTTCCTTCTCTCCTGTACTGGTGGTCATAAAAGTAGTGAGGCTAAGAAATTTATTTGTCATGGTGTATTTAATGCCAGGCAAGTTTCTGACAACAGAAGAAAACCTGCTGTTGTGTGCAGTCTTCCTGGGAAATGATGCTAGCTTCCTGAAGTGCCATGTTGTCTTAGTGGAGTCAAACAGGCTCAGCTACTGACAGATGCTGTTTATTGCTTCCTGGAACAAAATTTTGTAGATACAAATGAGCACACAAACTATAAAGTGCTACCCAAAGTGGCACTTCCAAAGGAAACAAAGCATTGTCTGAAATTGTCACATGTTGCTTTGTACTTATTTCAAAGTAATGTGTGTTTCAAGGGGATAGAAGTAAGATGTCTGTCTGCAAGCTGAGTTGTTCCAAAAAGGATCTGGCTGTTCTGTATGTTGTCACAGAGGATGTACTGCAGGCCCTCTAGTCCTGACCTCACTGGTACAGAAGTTCCTTTAGGAGGAGAATTAGCATGATTGCACTGCACAAAGAGCACATACCATCACAGACATGCCAAAGACTGCAAGAACTGCTTTGTTATTCCTCCCAGAGTGCAAGAGAAGGGAAGGACAGCAATGGGAGATGATCAAATGGCCTTCTCTGCAGTGTGAGACAGTGTGGCTGTGCTGGGAAATGCCTGCTCTGAAGCAGCTGTGTTACTTGGTGGAACCACATCATCTGTTCCTTCCCAGCCTGAGTGGAGCTTTGCATTTTCATCACAGTGCCTTATCCTGACCACTACTGAGAAAAATGATCAACTTCCCCTCTGTAGATTGGTTTACTCACCATTTCCTCAGCCCATGAGACTTCACAGCATTATATTCTGACTTGAAACAACTTCCTCTGTCCTGCATTTGCTGATACTGAGTAGAGCTGGAGAGCTTAAGGAAAATGGTACCCCAGCCAGTCTCAGATGTGAGGGGGTTGGCAGCATGCATTTCTCTTGTGCAGTTGCACCTGCATGTCTTCTCCAAATTCTGTTAAGAGTGCTGTTGTTCCTAGCAACATTATTATTTTAAGCTTCTTTGTTCTCCTCCCTCTCACAGTAAGAAATTAGAGAATAAAGCTGTTCATATGTCCATCACCCTAAGATAACAGGCTGACATACTTATAAAGTTGAATTTGCCATGGACACTAGCCTAGGCTGCAAGAAGCTAAATAGGCAATTTTATCCTGATGGGAATAGATTGCCTCTTAGCTCACCTCTTGACCTGAGCTGTACCCCATGCTCAGCACCAAGGGTCATCCCATATGTGTGCAGCCCCATTCATCCTCTCTTGGGCCCAGCATGTGAGGTTTTGGCAGGGAGACACTCCTGACACCAAGCACCAGGCAGGGTTCAGGCATTGTGTGGCAACCCCATTGTGTCCCCTGAAATCCTCATAGAAAAGTGTGCCATCAGTGTCAGCTCTGTGTTTAGGGACCAAGCATGCTGAAATAGTTATTTAGCTGTCTGCATCCTTGTGTTTTCAGGATTTCCCATCTTCCCCTTATCCCTAAATCCACAGGCATCTATACAGTTCTCATCCAGTGAACACCCCCAGAGGTTTATACCCTTTTCCTTGGCCAGGATATATGAGGTTTGCTGGATCCTATTTCCTGATGCTTCCAGTATTGGACCCTGGATCAGCAGCTTTAATATTGATTGAAAGCAATCAGACTTGTAAGGCAGGTTTGAAACCTCACCTTCAGGGAAAAGGAAAAAGTTGGATATGATACTGAATCTATTTTAAAAATGTACCAATGCTTTGTAATTTTTTTAACAGTTATTAAAAGTAATTAAAATATAATAAGAGATTTCTGACAGAAATGACTACTTGCATGTGGAACACTATCTTTGTTTTTCAGTCATAGTTGAAGGCACTGAAGTAGTTAACTCTTCCTTAGTCCTTTATCATACATCCTTCCTGTGTACAGTCTTTTGCATCATCTTTTCTCTCTGACACCTGCAGGCAGAAAATCTCAAGGCAAGGTGCAAGGCAGGGTGGCCATGGCTATAGATAACAGTCACCCAGAACTATAGACTGTAATGGTAATAGTAATCTGGGGAAGGCATTTGAAATCATGTTTCCAGACTGGAAGGAATCCTGGCAGGCAGGATCAGACCCTGTGTAGAACAGACTGCCACATGAGCTTGCTGCATGGTAGAGTTGTGTTCAGCTGCTGTCTCCTGGAGCATGTTGGATCCTGGCTGTCTGACTCAGACCTGCACCTCACTGTTGTGAGCAAGAGGCAGACACAATGTGCCTGGGGTCTTTCCATCCTCTCCTGGGGTATCCACAGCCATTTGCATTTGGAGGGCAGGGATCACTGAACAAGCATAGATCCCTTCTTACAATCATTTGTATTTTTTACTTGTACCTTCCTGCTCATCCTGAAAATGCTGAACAGAATGAACAACTTTCACTAGCTAAGTGTCCTAAAATTGACAGGGGAGAGAATTCTGGTGAAGCTTCTAAGCTTTTGCCCTGGCTTGAAGAATTTTATATGCATAAAAAAGGCAACTCTTTCTTCACACTGTTTTGTGCAGAGATTTGAAAGTTTGACATTGAAATTTGTGTACCATTTCTTTTAACAGTAAGTCGATTTTCATCGATTTTCTGCATATCACTAGCAGCTAAAATTCTCTCAGATTTTTTTTTTCATTTCTCTTTTTGTCTTTTTTTTTTTTGACAGATTTCTGGGATTCCTACTTAAACCACAGAAGACAGGACATATCCCACCCTGCAAAAGACTCTGCTTTCAGCACTGCCCAGGGAGACAGTTTAAGATCTACCCAGTGTTTTGCAAGTAGCACAAACCACTGCTCATGTGAAATTGAGCTGTCAATAGGAAATGACAGGCTGTGGTTTGTGAATCCTATTTTTATAGAAGAGTGCAGTAATCCTTGTCCTCCAGATGTACCTTCTCCTAAAGGCCACTCTGGGAGCATTGATCTCCCCCCTGCCACCATGATTACTGAAAGGAGGTCTCGTCGACGGCCTCCTCCCCCTCCACCTTCTCATGCCCTCCTTCAGAAATCCTCCCTGAAGCTCCCACAGGACCCCATGACTGCCTGTGAAGAAAACAAGCTACTTATTAATCCACTAGGAAAGAGCTTCGAGGAAATGAAAATTGAGGGTGGTGATGATAAAGAAGAAAAGAAGCAGAGCTGCTCGGCCAATGCGCCCTTGGCAGAGAGCCCCAAGAAGGGCTCCCAGCCCTCTGCTCCCCCGCGGAGGCGGCTGAGTGAGAGGACCTCGGAGGAGAGCTGTGTGGGTAATCCTGAAAATTGTGAAACACTGAAAGGGGAAGGGACAGAAGAAAACCAAGACACAAGTGCAGAGAGCAGAGATAAAACACTGCTGTGCAAAAAGGCTGTAGAGATGCCTGGGGAGGTTCCCAAAAGGGCTGTATCACAGTTTCAGGAGACAAAGCCTGAACCTGGAAAGAAAGAGGACATGCCTAAGATACAAAGCAATGCCTCTGAGAAAGGAACGTCACCTCCTATCCCACCACCGAGAAGGAAGAGAGTTTCCCAGGTACCAAGGACCCCCAGCTCCTGCCAGCCAAAGCAAAGAACAGCGGGAGGCTCGGCCGTGGCCTCGGGGCAGGCTGTGTGCAAGGGCAGCCCAGCTACAGGGACAGGTAGTACCACTTGCACACACACCAAGACTGAACCAGGACACGGCCACAAATCTGTCAGCTCAGCTGAACTGGAAGGGTCGCACTTGTCCCTGGAGGACCTGGGAAGCAGCACTGTGGCTCAGGCATCAACATCTGAGCCAGACTCCTACTCCACCAGCAGCACAGAGGATGACCTGGAGATACTGAATAGTTCATCTGGTAAAAAGACACGCTCCGTGATCTTGGCCAAGGCCAAAAACAGGCTGTCCTTGGTGAACCTGTCCAACGTCTTCACAGTCTTTTTGTCTAGTGACAGGAAGCTGCAGAAGAAGATAGTGGAGCTGGCACAGGACAAGGATTCATACTTTGGTAACCTGGTGCGGGACTACAGAGTGTACAGTTTGGAGATGATGGCAAAGCAGAGCTCCAGCACAGAGATGCTACAAGAGATCCGGCTGATGATGACACAGCTGAAGAGTTACTTAGTGCAGAGCACTGAGCTGAAATCTCTGATAGACCCAGGCTCCTACACCGAGGAACAGTTAGGTAGGTAACTGTGGTTTATTCATCCCTGGGCATAGTTTGGGAAGGTGAGGAGGGAGAAAGAATTATGCAGATGCAGGCTGTGCTTTACAGAGACCATCTCCTAAAACCTTAGTAGCATAAATTGGAGTCTGCTCTGTGGTTGCCAGCACTCTGAGGAACAGCTCTAAAACCTGGAGACCAATGAGGGGAAAAATCCCTTTATGAATGTTTTAAAGGGAAGAGTTTAAGCATAAGAGAGATGTGTGTTTGTGTATATGAGAGACATACATGTATGTGTGTGTATATATATGTGAGTGTGTGGTGTGTGTGTGTGTGTGTTTATGTATACACATAGGTTTGCACCCATAGAGCTGAATTCACTGGAAACAAAAAAGGCAAACTTTCCCCTTCACAGCTGCATTCCCATGGCCTTCCACATCCACTGCTCTGCTACAAGGATGGAGAACTCTCTGCATGTGGAATACAGCTTAGAGGTCAATCACTGTCTCATAGGGAGGGACAAGACTAGGGTGATTTTGAGTGGCAGGTTGGAAGAATCACTTGATTACACTTTGTGCTCCTCAGTACTCAGAGGTACAGGAGAGATGTCTGTTGCAAGACTACTGCCAGCTCCAAAATGAAGTGTTCACCTCTTTGCCATAGATATAATTTGCCTTTGGGGAGAAAAAAAAATTATTTTTAACTGTTTACAGGTGTTTTATTGCTTCTCATTCATATGCTGTGGGGGAATAATGTGCTACTTCTCTCCTTGCTAAGGATTGGACTGGTCTGTTTAAAGTATATCCATGAGGGAATAGAAAAAGAGGTGTAGAACTTTTGATCCCAGTGAAAGCCATATGTGTGCAAGTATCCCACCACCTTCCCACAGACATGCCTGGTTCTGACCCTCTATCTAACCCTGTTCACTCATGGTTCCTTAAGAGGATAATGTAGCTCAGTCAACCTTGACAGGACTGTCTTCTTCTGTGGAGGACAAGGATTCCCCCTGGAGGATTTACCACTTGAATTTGCCCTGCTTCAGGCTGATTGGTTCTCTGGATTCTTTAAAATAGTTGCATTTTGAATACATAAATATTACTGCCCTCTGGTTCATTCCTCACTGCCTGAGCAGATGAATTTTTTTGCCAATGACCTTTTTGCCTCAATGCAACAAGAGAATCTCTTGCAGTCCCTCTGGTTTCTAGGAGTCAGACAACAGACTTCCTCACAGTCTCTTAAGCTTCCTTTCATCTTCAGCCAAATATTAAGCAAATACTCAACCCACTCAAACTATTTTCTCCTCCACAGGTGGGCATAAGAGGTGTCTTATAGGATCAGTAGAGTCCCTCGAGCAGTAACAATGAGAAACTTCTGGCCAGATATTGGTGTCTGTCTCTGAGCTGGTGGCTGCAGCTGCTTTGAGGAAAGAAAGGGGTGCTTTGAGGGTGCAATTAATTTCATCCCAAAGTTAATATCTCAAACAAGTCAGAAGGAGAGGTCAGAAGGGATGTGAGCTGAATTGCATCTGGGCACCTGTAAGGGCAGGGCTGTGAAAAAAAAATCAGTTAGGTGAGATTCCTCTTCTCTCCCCAGAGTTGGCTTTCCTGCTGCCTGGCAATGCCATGCTGGTCAGCCAGGAGTCAGGCAAAGAGAGCAGGGACTGCTGGTAGCAGGAGGTCTCCTACAGCTCCAGTGACAGACACCACACACTGATGTTCATCTCAAGCCCATCTAGGACTTCTGGATAGTGTTGGTAATGAAATGTTTATTTTCTGGGATGTAGTTTCTGTTCCCTTCTCACAACTATGTAGTAGTGTTTGAATAACCAACCACGTGCCTCCTTAGGACTTTTACTTGCACCTGTACTACTGTATTGCTTATTTATTATATGCTTTTGTGTTCTCCCTTCTCTATGCAGAAGTGATTGCTGAGACAGCTTTGTACAAATGTGTCCTGAAACCTTTAAAGGAAGCCATTAATTCTTCCTTAAAAGAAATACACAACAAAGATGGATCTTTACAGCAGCTGAAAGAGAACCAACTTGTGATACAAAACACAACTACCACTGACCTGGGTGTCACAACCAGTGTGCCTGAAACTGCTGTGCTGGAAAAGATCCTTCACAAGTTCACAACTATGCACAAGACCTACTCTCCAGAAAAGAAAATTGGCATCTTGCTGAAGACCTGCAAACTCATCTATGACTCCATGGCTCAGGGAAATCCAGGTACAGGACTCCTACTGCAATGGTATCCACCATGGGTCTTTCTCCATGTATCAAAGGAACAGTGTTTATGATACAGCTGGCATGGCAATATTCACATTGGAGGTAGAAGTGATGGTTGATGTGTTTGGTATCAGATGTCCACAGGTTGTGTTCAGAATGGAATGGTTAGTGAAGTTCTCTGCATTAATAACTGGTATAAGATGTTACCTGGTTAACTTTAAGCTCCTTAACTCCAAATACTAGTTACCTGTAAGTGTGTGTTTTATGGAAAATATCCTTTTTGCACAGGTCTTCACACAGCTCTCCAAATATCCTCAGGGCTCTGTCCCAGCTTGCAGCAGAGCAATGGTAAATTCTAGCAATGGATCTTTGGTAAAAGACTCTTGATTTGGCCTTTACAGAGTTTTGCCTAAACTGAGGAGGAAATGCAGAGTGCCAGTAGTTTGTTACTAATTCCTGATGCTCCAGTAAATTCTAAAAGCCACTTCTTCTGTGCGAGGCAGTATGTGCTCTGAGTATAAACACAACATGGGCCTCAGGCCAACCACTAATGCAGAGATTAAACCCTCGGCCTGCAGACAGGATGCATCTTTGCAGATAGACCAGCAAGTCCCTTCCTCCAGCATCTGCCTTGCCAGTTTAAGAGCTTTTTTTGTATACTGTGAGCTGATGACCAGCCATGCCTGAATTTAGAGAGAAGCCAGGTATTAGTTTGCAATAACCTGCGGTTGTTCAGGAACTCACAGTCACCAAAGGTGCTTTTAGCTGTTCTGCTTTATTTTGTACTGGCAACAGCCTTGGAGCATTCATACAGGGATTGTTATGCCCCTGCTGAGCCTCACCTCAAGGTGATCTCTTGGATAGTAAGCAGCAAGGTTCAGCAACCAGTCTAGACACATTAACAGCTGAGCAAGAAACCACCCCAGGGCTGAGCCTCAGCTGCAGGGTGGAAAGGACCTCTCACTGTCTTCAGGTATTATGAGATTTGGACATGTGTAAGGGAATTTGCTGTAAGTTTGTTAAAACAGTTGTGTGAAGTTTGAGAATAAATTTGGTTTAGATCAAGGACTTGCAAGCCTCATTAAAACCCACATGGTCTCCTGATGCTGGTGGTATGTTACATACACATCACATCTTAGCTCAGGGCTGGAATTTCTCTGTTGAAGGAAATACTGTTCTGTCACTTTATGCAACAGAAATGAGGAGTCAGGGAAATAAAAAAACCCTACATGTTTAAAATATTGACATAATGAAATCAGATGGTTTCATTGTGGTTTGCTAGGCTAACCAAAGCAGTGAATTTCAGCCAGTTCAGCTGTTTTCTCATCCTCAGTACTACTCAGCAGGGTGAAGGTTGGAAGCTGGTTTCACCCCTGTGCATCCAGTTCTCTCTCCCTTAGATGGAGTTCCCTCTCCCTTATCCATGATCAGTGATGCATATCAGGGCTTGGCCAGACAAAAACTGGCCTGGAATTATGGAAATGTACCCCAGTGAATTCAGACCTGAAGAAGAGGCTAAGGGGAGAAGAATGCTGTATCTAACTCCTGGAAAACAGCAGACTTGGAGAGAAGTTCGGTGAAATGCCCTGTAGACACACTTAGAAGTGAAATGTGTGAAACCTCGTCCACAGAATGAACTGAACCCAGGTCACTTTCATTTTCCAGTGGCAAAGACAAGTTCTCAGGAACCTGAAATATTTTTCTGACAGAGAATTCCAGTTGGTGGCATGCAGAAGAGCATGCTGTGGGGTCCTCAGAGCAGATTTCAGCCGGTGGGAATTTTCCTTCTGCTCTCTGGCCATCTCAAGAGCAGCAGCACAGGGCCCCTTTTGCTTTCAGCCAGCCATGAGGCAGCACAGTGTTCTTCACACAGGAAGAGCAGAGGCCATGCTCAGCTTCCTGTGCAATAGCTTCTTCTCCTTTTCCTAACTGCTCAATTAGAAAGTTCCCTCCTCTTCCAAGATCAGAGCAGGTGAAACACAAAAGTAATCATTCTCTCTGCTACAGGACCAAAATCAGTCTACCTCTGTCAGAAACATTACCTATTCAGTAACATGGAAACTACTTGTATTGTCTGGCTTAATTTGCCATTTGTCAGCTCAGACCAGGTTTTATTCACTTTAGGCTGGCCATAGGATGAGCTGACCTAACAATTTGGTTTCATTTCTCAAAGCAAAATGCAAACACCACATAATCAAGCACCTTTTCTTTTCAGACACATATGAAAACACAAGTTTTTTAACATTTTGAGACCCATGTACAGCACTCTAGGTTTGGCCAGGATGTCCCAAGAGGTACCAAGTTTCCTTTAAAACTAAGGACAGGCATACTGAGGAACATCTGTACCTGTGGTGGTGCCCATCTTTGCCCTGCTGAAAGTCATGAAACTTTAAAGTCTGCCTTGGCAGACTCCATGTATATCAAGACATTTTAAGAAAGGAGGAGATCTTAGGTTTGATTGCAATTCATTTTACATGACAAAATCTGCCTGATAAATTGGCTTGTGGTTGAAATCCCTGATACTTAAGACTAAGAACTGAATGGGCCAGATCCAAAACTGGTCAAGTTTAAACTAGCATTTCTTCCTCAAGCTGAAGGCAATCAGCTTGTGGAAATGATTCATCACAAGGAATCAGGAAGGCAACTTCACAGTCTTAGTCATACACCTTTCTCTCAAGAGACCACTGAGTACAGCTCCATGATAGAGTTGAAGCAGCACTAATCTCTGGCTCCATCTCACTGTAAGTGGCCACAGAGGGGTATTGTGCCCAGCTTCCCATCACACACATTGTGGAGTCAGTCCGTGGAGTCCAGATGATTCATCTGCCTACATACAGGTTTCTGCTTTAGAGCGAGATGACTCAAGGCAAACTCCAGTGACAATATTGATTAATTCATTACTGTCTATAAAAGAAATTAAGAGGCCCTAGTTCAGATACTCATATGTACTATGTAGGCAGTGATATTAGTAAGTGAATCCTCACCAAACACACAATTATGACAGTATTGAAGTGTCTCACTGAGCTTTTCCAACTTCTATGCAAACTTAAATAACTGAAACATATGCCTCCAAGAATATAACCAACAATCTGAAAATACGTAACCTGCCTGCTAAAAATACTAGAAATGGTTAGTAAGAATAAAATGCATTTTAAAAAAATAGAGTTTGGAAACCCACGCTCCACAAAATGGCTGGCATTTTTTTAGCACTAGAAAAAGTAAGAGGCAGGAATCATGCAGCTCTTACATTTGGAAGGCATGCTGCAATATGCACAGGGACAGCTGGGCACATAGCCAATTTATGTAGAAACACAGTAATGTTATGTAGAAAAAAAAACCCTTATTATGCGTCTTCCAGAAATACCTTTACTCAGACAGAAGATTAAAGGTATATTGTGTGATATGAGTAGAATGAGAATCTCTGCTTTTCATCAAAAACACAAGTGACACCTGTAGAGTGAGAAACCATGCAAATCTGCAATACATGTGGTGTGTACTGGCAGTGCCTGGGTCACCCAGCCTCGTGCTGCCTGGGAGCTGCCACTGTGGAAGAGAGCTGATGGAAAAACAAAGCAGCAGTAGGCATTGGTTTATGGAGACAGCCTGTGAGACAAACAGGCCAAATTTGGTCAGTCCATGAGTAAGGAAGATCAGGGATGGAAAAGCTCTAAGTTTAGGCTGGAAGTTTGAAAGATGAGCAGAAGGCTTTCAAAGGAGATTCAAGAAGATTGACTCGTGAACTACCTAAGAATATAAAGCCTCATTTTTGGACTATCGTTGAACTGCACAGGCAGCTGGACTATATAGTTCAAAACTATAGTTTGTACTAGTTATGGAATTGACTAGGTGACCAAAACATCTGATTTAATAATTTCTATTGCATAGTTTTACATGGATAATGTGCATAGTCTGCTTTTGGAAAAAGAGGATAGATAGGACATATATTCCATTGGAATATTTATCTTCCTTAGCTTTTAGAATGAAGTTTGTCACTCCTACAGAACTGAGCAGCCACATATTAGCTGCCCTGATGCCCTCCTATAAGGCTCTGCAGTTGGCAAAAGCAAAGCTGTGTCTTTAGTGGGATAGCTGAGCTTGTGGAAAGGAAACTGGACTCCAATACTTCAGCAGCCAGTGAAGAGCCCCTGCTAGAAGCTCCTAAAGCTGTCAGAGCAATCCCATTACACTGCTTATTATCACATCTCACTTCTGAGAAGGAAAATAAAGCTATACATAACAGGTTTACTTTGATATCTTTTGGAAGAGGATATTAGTATTTAAGTTACTTTTAACGAAGACTGATGGACTACAGCTTTTGGGGTTTCTGCCATCTAGCACAATTTCTACATTTGAATCAAAAGCCAGTTCAAATTTTTCATGGGGAGCGAATTTCTCTGATCTCTAAACCATACATTTTTGAAGTGAATTCATGCTGTCTCTATCTATTAACTCACTTAATTCACTATATCACAAATTAAACCTTGCTGAAGGTAGCATGGGATAGACAAGAGATAGCAAATGCTAGTGTGTGGAAGGAAAGTCACAATCTTTTCTTATGATCTTGAACAAATCCCAGTTAGCCTTCCTGCACCTCAGGTTTCCCAGCTTCAAACTGAGGCTAAAATTCATATTTTGTGGAGGTCTGCTTCTAGACATCAAGCTAGCGTTTGTAAAATACTAGAGCAAGGTGCAGGGCATCACCCCTGTCTGCTGGTTTTCAGAATATATACAGAGAGAAAAGAAATGCATGAATGTGTTAAAATAGGCTGTAATTTCTTTATGGAGGCTTGGGCAGAATTCCAGTTGCTTTAAATCATGTATTTAATTAATACTCATCTATTCAAGTGCTGCATCCCAGCCAGGAGCTGACGTTGTATTTGCTTTGCTATAAACATAATAGGATGAGTTTGTGGCAGAAGAGAAGGCTTATTTTAAGCTTCTTAGAGATATTTATGAAATAAATGTTTCCTGACCCCGCAGGGAAGAAGGGGAAATGAAGCAAGCAAGTTGTGTATCTGGAGTAGGACACCACCACCTTGAATAGGCAAACTCAGTCTGTCACTGAGAGCAGTGGCAGGGTCAGAGCTAGATTTAACTCTGTCAGCTGCAAAAATTCCCCTCTGTGAGAGACCACAAATGGAGCAAGCCACACTGGTCTAGGAATTTGGCTCGGGCCCAGCTTGAAAGCAGAGCTGAGGAGGGAGCAGCCTGCAGAGAATACCTCTGCTGCAGCTCCCAGATGGACACTGGTTAGTGCCCTGGTGCCCTTCATGGCACAGGAAGCATGGGGGTTATACAGTGCTGAAGCAACCTCTCAGGTATCTTGGCTCATAGGCATTATTCCATCTGTCTTTGTAGACTCCTGTTTCTGGCCGTATTTGAGTTGCTGACACCACCTATTTTCCCCATGGATGGACTGAGATACAGAGCACCTCAAGGCCGTGCTTGGGCTGATGGCTGCACATGGCAAAACTAGTCCCTGTACCTGCAGGGGCCAGGAGAACAGGGCAGAATCAGAGTCCTGCCCTCTCAGGCCCTTCTCCTTGGCTCCATGTGCAGTCAGTGGAGAGGTGCTATTGAGAAGCCTACAAGGTGTAATAAAGCAGGCCTGGCCTGCCCTTGGCCACACTGGAGGTTTGTGGAGTCAGAGCCACATCACTGGTGATTAGTTTTGCTTTTCCCTTGTTGACACATTCTGCTCCTGCTGACTTCAGCTTTTGCTACAGATGTGGGTATTTAAAGTTGGGTGTCATACAGGCACAGGTGGATTAAGGTGGTGTCTAGTGATTTACACAGGTTGTGAGCATGCAGCATATGGAACACGTGTTCTTTCCATTATTTCAGTCAGACATCCCTGCTCAGCATTTATTACTCAAAAAGAAACTGTAGATCAGATTTTCATATTTAAGGCACATAAACAGCTGGGAGTCCAATAATATTTCTATAAAGCCTTAAAGTTGAGAAGAGTTTATACCAAGGGCTGGAGGGCAGAGCAGCAAAATCAGCTTATAGGAATGAGATAAACAGCATGAAAAATAATTGTCTCCATGCCTGATTGTACATACAACCACTTCTCAGACAACACAAGAGAAACAGAGATTCTGTAGGCATTCTTGAGAATTTTCCTCAAACTTTCCCTTCTGTAGATACCAGAGGTTGATGAATAGGGACATGGAATTGTTTAGTTCCAAGCTGCTGTTTCCATTCTGCATTAGTTGGTCAGTCTGTTCTCTGTTCATGAGCTGCTTTGGTGACATGTAAAAAAACACCAACCAAACAACCAACAAACAAACAACCTAAACCAGGGTTTGGGTTTTTTTTCAGTTAATAGGAATTTATACTGTGAAGCAGCAACTTTATTTGATGCCCTATCAGACATGACATGAATTAGTCATGAAAGAGAAGTAGTAGGGGAAATTCTGCTGTTGGTGTTGCACTGGAAATCCCTTGGCCTTCAGGAAACTAGAATTATTCTATCCATGCCACTGGTCTGTAACTACTAGATCACAAAGAAGTTTTTAATTAAGGGAAAAATGAGCCTAACAAATCTTTGGTATTTTGTATTCCTTTATGCTAGTCTGAATTAGAACTAACTCTGTTGGCCTCTGGTGTACTTGGAGCAAAAGGAGAATAGGGCTTTTTGCTGTGAAATTTTTCTGTTACATTTTCATGTCTCAGTTTTGTCTTTTTTTTTTTTTCCTCTGGAAAATATTAAACAGCTGTAATACTAAGCTGCTTGTATTAAGGTAATGTATATGACACTAATGAATTAGACTCTTCACAGAGCTAAAGCTTTCACAGAGACATAAGCCATGGGAACAACACACAAAAAAATGTCCATCCAGATGTTAATGGAACAATGAAGTCCATTTATAGTTTTGTTGAAGACCTAAGGCTGTGTCTTTTAACTAAAGGCAGCCATAACAAAGCAATCAGAATTGAAAGCGTTAATCCAGCTTTCATTAAATAAATAGTCTGTGTTGTGGCATGTGTGGGCTCTGTTAGACTGAATTACAGCCCTGATGATCTCTCATTCTCTAACTCTTTGTTTTAAATGGATCAGCTCTCTGTTCACTAGATGTATTACTGGGTTTATTTCAAAGCCACACTTTTTTTTTCTTTTTTTTTTTTTTTAATCAGGAGCTAAGCTCGTGTTTATTTGAGGCTTCAGAAAGAATATCTTTCTTTGCCAGTGGAGAATCTGCGTCAGCTATGAATGACAAAAAAAGAAATCTGACTCATGGCAAATATTTGAAATAAGTCAGTGGGAACATTTGAGAAATAGGAATGTATGCCCTACCATGGAAGAGCATGTGGGCTATGGGCCAAAAATGGCTAGAGCGTAATTTCACCAAAACTACATCAAGGGTAGCTTTGATTCCTGGAGGTGGGACAAGCAGTTCTCAAGTGAGACACATAGTCCATGAAATCAACATATCCAAGTTGTGCACAGGTGAGAAAAAACTCCCCACAGTCTGGGAAAAGACATTCAGAATGAAAGCAGATTAGGTTAAGAGGAACGGTCAGCTCTGAGTGTTGGGAAGATAGGTCTGGTAAGAAACTTGATATTGTGGGTTTTCCATGATGACTTTATGACATGTTGGTTGAAAGTGAAAGTATCTTTCAAATGAGAAAAGTTATCCTTGTGTTCTTTGTGGTTTATGCAGGGAAGCTTCAGTATGGATTCTATTTTAAGCAGTAATTATAATTATGACTGCCTGCTTTTTTTTGTCCTTAGAGATCCCTAAGAGCTCTTAAAGACTGTCAATTAGATCACTTTGTTAACTTAGTGGATATGAATGTTTTAAGCACAGGAAATATTGAGCATCTGCTGCACACCAATTTCAAAAACTAGGTTAAAGTCCAATGTGAAAATCTTTCTGTTTTCTTAGCTAGACAACATAGTTAGAAAGATTATTCCTCTTGGATCCCAGCTTTTGGGAGACTGTTTTAATTAGGATCACATAGTGTGATGTTTTGCCTTCTGAAGGGACATAAACACGGAAATCCTCAGTCCTAAAACCACCGTCTCAAATTCTATTTCTGTTTTTTGGTATCACACATAGAGTAAGCCTAAGAGAATAAATACCCCTTAATGCATGTAAACAACTTCCCTCCTAATATTGCCAACCTGAACTGCAGTCTTGATGTCAGTATCAAATCAGAGGGACAAGATGAAAGCCTATGCACCCTTCAAAAATTGCCAGTTGTTTGTGATCAATGAATTTATATATATATAAATATAANTTTTTCTTTGCTGGTGCTTTTGAGCTGTAACTCTTCAGGTAACGTAAGCTGAAGTCTGCAAAGGACTTGCTGTGTGAGAATCTGACACTGTTGTGTGGGAACAGGATTTTGTGGTGTTATTGGTACCATGCTGTGTTTCTCTTTGCTCAGGGAAGCCCTATGGTGCAGATGACTTCCTCCCTGTGCTCATGTACGTGTTGGCCCGCAGCAACTTGACTGAAGTCCTTCTGAACGTGGAGTATATGATGGAGCTCATGGACCCTGCTCTGCAGCTAGGAGAAGGTAAGAGTACAGTGTTTGCTTATGGGATATTCACTTTGGAAATCATAATTTGTCTCACTTTAGTGTTTGTGAAAGTAGGGCAGCAGGGCTCTGGCCAGATTTTGTGGATAATACTTTGGCCAATCTTTTCAAATCTGAAGGTCTAAAATTATTGCCAAGCACTTTAACTCCTTTTAGCAGTGCAGTGCCTTAAAACACAAGCTAGAAAGACAGGGACTCATCATAAATGATAACTGAGGTGTTGGATTAGCAACCTAAACAGAGACATCTTGTGTTTCTTGGCCCAAAGGCCGAAAAGCTGGAAGGTTTTTGCTAAAATTAAACAGCTGCTGCAAAAAAATTGTGCAAATATTTTTATTATTCCTGTGAGAAAGGAGCACATTTCTTAAACTGCATTGTATGCCTGAGGGGTATATTCTCATGGTCACTCTACTCCTAAATTTGAGTGAACCTTCTGACACTGTTCCCTGACTGAGCATCATAGCAAGACAGAGAAAATAAAGTTAGGTGAGAGAGGAATATTGAGTATGGAAGTGACTAAAGACCTCTGTTATCAGAGAGATAAATACCCCAGGGAACTGTGGGCCTCTAGTTCCTTAAATAAAGCTTGGAAAACACATGCTTCCCAAGTGACAATTACACACTCGGAATTAGAAACACAGATCATTTATCACAAAGTAGTCACTAAACCAATAAAATGGGGTTTATTTTAGACTTTGCTTTGGTAAGTACTGAGGTTCTAGAAAGGAGTCCTGGATGAACAACAGCAGACTAATTTTATTTATATTTAATGAGAATATAAGTCTGAAACTAAGCATGTCATTCCAGCACAGTGCAGAGTGGGACAAAAATAAGTACTAATAGGATGATTAGCAGCAATACATGACATTAGTAAGGTGTTTCTGCACAGGCTAGTTTTTCTGCTGAAAAGAATTCTTAACAAAAAAAAAAAAAAAAGGTTAGCTGAAACACAGCATTTTGTGGACCAAGCTGCTTTTGGTGACTACTCTGCACACAGGTTCTACATTCCAAAGAGACACATTACCAGGCTGGCTACTGAAGTCATCTGGGTCGGGGAGCTCAGGATATTGAAAGCAAAGCTGGCTGCAAGTTCTCTTCGCTCAAAGATGCTTTGTGAAATGTGCACTCCAGTCAAAAAGGAAAAAAATTTTTTTGGAGTTCCAAATCAAATTGACTGAATAATCACATCAGAAAGGACAGTGGAAGTAACTGCAAATATGAGGAATGGGGGAAAAAAAGAACATCTCAGTGAAGACAGCTCTGAGATTGCAAAGTGTAGAAATGGCAAAAGTTAACTTGAGTTAGGCCTTTCAAAGCTGAATAGCAAAAGGTGTTTAGGTGCAGAAATTAAAGGGAAAGAAGTAAAGCAGAAGTGAAAAAAACTCTGAAATTGCATAAACCAATATACAAAATCAATTTTGCCTCCGAATGAAAAATACACTTTGAATTCATTTAATACCAATAGTGATGCCGAATGCTAGGGCAAAGGCAAGGACAGATTGTAGGAAACAACTGGATGGAAATAAAGAAATTGTAAGTGGGCAAAAACTTAATTCTTAAAAAAGTTGTGATGAATTCCTGTTGTGGGGAACGCAGAGCTCTTCCTCCCAGGGTTCTGAGGGAAGGGATACACTCTGTTCTGGGTCCCATCACAGCTGCCTCTGACTCAGCCAGAAGAGGAGAAATACTGAATGACAGAAAGGAGGGTAGTAACCTCATTTAAGAGGAAAAAAGTGGCACTTTTAGGCTTCTTAGTCTATTCTCAGCACCTCTTTGTTGGAGACAGTGAAGAAAAAGGAGTGTTTTGGGCAAAAACCTTCGAAACTGTAGGACACTCCTTATCGATCCACCAGAGTACAGGAAGTCAAATGGCCGTGTCTTGGTCTCTGCTCTCCTACACCAAACTTTCATGGTGCTCTACAAATACTGCTCTTAAATCAAGCGCTGTCTTTGCCTCCCTGGAGCAGCCAGCCGTGCTGACCATGGGCTCGGCAGCGCCTGGGGAGCCAGCGGGCTGCCGGAGGGCTGGGCGGTGTGCGGGTGCCATCTACAGGCACTGCCATTGGGGAAACTCCGCCGGAAGAGCTGTTCGCTGTCCCCGTTCGCCAGGCACCGGCCGCTGCTCTGCAGCCCCGCGGGCTGACTGCCCCAGCCCGGGCCCGAGCCTCCCTTCCCCGCTGAGGGCGGAGCTGGGAGCCAGCCCGGCCCCAGGCCTGCCTCGGGGCTGCCCTGCAACCAGGGCAGCGCCTCTGTCCTTGTCAGGGCTTACCTGCCCCTCTGGCTGAAGCCGGTTTTTATCAGGGCCCAGCTGCCGCCCTGTGGCTGCAGTTTGTTTCCTGCCGCAAGCAGCGCCACAGCAGCCACGGGGTTCTGAGGGAAAGGGGCTTTTGACACTTTACCCTGTTTCTCTGTGTTACCAAGATTTATCCCGCAGCCCTGAACAGCCCAGGAATTACAGGTGACCGCCTGGGATGCCTGTGTAGTCAATAGAGAATGGAAGGAACGGAGGATGACTTGTTCCTGCAGGTCTGACACATCCCTCAATGGTGTTGAGCCCACAGGAGCCCTGAAATCCGAACATGCGAGTAGTGTAGCTGGAGCTGGGGGGCTGGATCCAGGCTTGTGCCTCTCCTGCAGTAATCTACTATTATTTCTATTTCCCTGCATTGTGGAGACTGCTCAGGAGCCCAAGTTACAGACCTGTTGCATGGGCCCTATCAAACACGACAAAAAGATTGTGGCACAAGGGCTGTGGCACAAAGAATAAACATCTGTGGCTAGGGCTTGTTTGTGAAAGCAGTTTTTATGGCTCCTTCCTTTCAGCCTGTGTTCTCCCCCAGGACATCTACAGCCGCAGCTGTCTGGGCAGCAACACTGATGTGGAGCAGTAGGGGCTGGAGGATCCTGGTCACAGGGCTAACAGCAGTCACTCGGCTAACACCGGTGACCCCTGCACTCCCTCCAGCAGGGCACAGGCAGCACAAGGGGCAGACAGCGACAAATGCACCGTGTGGGCATCGGCAGGCAGGGTGGGAGCGGCACCGAATGGCCCAGGAAGGTGTGATGTTCATAGAAGACTTTCACCTTTTGCAGGCTCCTATTATTTAACCACCACCTACGGGGTCCTGGAGCATATCAAGAACTATGATAAAATCACTGTGACCCGGCAGCTGAGCGTGGAGGTTCAGGACTCCATCCACCGCTGGGAGCGACGGAGAACGCTGAACAAGGCCCGGGCTTCCCGCTCGTCAGTGCAGGTAACCAGCATTATATCCTAGGGGAAAAGCCTGCAGGCTTTCTCCATACTTAGAAAGCTTTGATATGGTAATTATTTTAAAATGAAATTAATTGAAATCACTATTACAAAAGAAGAGTACATCTGGGGCAAGATTTCTAGATCTTAAAAAAACACACCACATTTGAAATACATACTTCTTATTAAATAAATTTTGAAATCTTGAAGTACCCCTTGTAGTTTAAAACGACAATATTATTATTGTAGTTTTAAATATGACTGCAAAGTGATTTTTTTTGTTCATTCTCAAAGGAGGTGTGCTAGGAGCCTTTGCATGTGGGAGCTGTGGTGGGGACTCAGAAGCCCCTCTTAATCATTGCCCGTAATGCCTGGGGAAATCATGGGCTAAACTGAGATGTGAGCAGGCTATGCAAGTCTGCTTCTAGATGGCATAAAGCTGTAGGAGGGTCAGAGACATCCCAAGAGCCAGTCAGTCAAGCATCTTCCAGAGCCTGTCTGGCAGCAGGAAAGACCCATCAAGGTCGGGTTAGTTTTGAAGCCCATGCTGTGCATGGCCTGGCAAAGATCTCCCCATGCACCAGTGGGAGAAGGTCCAAGGACAGATGGGTGCTCTGGGCCTCCAGCCGTGGTGAGGCTGGTCCAGGCAGGCAGGATATCCTGCCAGCCCCGTGTGCTGTGATCAAATTGTCACCCACAGGGAGGCAGCAAAGGCCACGTCTCATGTTCCGTGGAGGTTTCACAGTGCAGAACTGAAAATTGTGCATGCCGAGGGGAAAGACAGGGGAAAGTCTCCTGTGGGGGAGAGTAGTCCATGTGAAAGCATGGAGTTGAACAGGTTTCCCATATTGCAGTCAAATCAGTCTCTGATGATCTCAGAAGCTGTGAATGGTGTATGAGATACAGCAAATATCCATCCAGCCCTGGGTGCTGCTCTGGCAGCAGTGGCTTGTAGAAGTACCTAGCATGGAGCGTAATAGCTGAGCAAGCAAATTACACATTTCCCCAGAAGATTCCCACCACCTCCAGCAACTGAAGGGCCATTTTCCACCCCTTTGAATGAGGGGTAGTATCAAAGACATGAAAGCCTATTCTGGCAGAGCTAAACAACTTGCTGATATGTTCAGCAGGCCTCTGCCCATTCTTCTGCCTGCCTTAATCAACTGCAGTGATACTCCTTAAATGTAGTTTGGAAGCCCATAGTCCACACATTTGAAAATTCCCCTTCTGCCAGGGAACCTCATTCTTTTCTGAAGAAAATGGTTGGGATTTGTTTTGAAGTTCACAGATGCAAATTAAACACACATGTTCCACTGTGACCAAAAGCTCTCTAGAGTCTGTTCCTTATGTGTTTGGCAAGATGAAAGCTGTCACAACAGTTGTTCCTGTCTGAAACAGGATACAAGTAAATCAGCCTTCTCAGCATAACTTCTGCTATTTCCTTACTGATGGAAGGAAGTTCAGAGGACACACTCTCAAGCTGTTTGGGTGATTGCAAAGCTGCAAGGTCACCACACTGCTAGCCCTATCCCATTTCTGGGAAACAGGAGGTTTTCAGGCCAGATCTCTGACACTTCTGGTCTGTTTTTCTTGTCTGTCACTTCTTTGCAAACCCTTTCTTCAGGAGCTGTAAAAAGATAGGAGAATGAACCATTGCAGATTGTTCTCTGAGGATATTCAGTAAAATCAGAAAAAAAGTGCTTTAACTTCAGTGTCTTTATGGTGCTAATTATTTGGTAAAAAGCTTGTTAAAGTATTTACTGATTCAGAGCCTGTCAGAGGGAAGAAAGGAGAGAATAACTAGGACATTGGAAAATGACTGGAGAATATTTGGGAGCTCTAGGCAGCGAGAGCCTTGTGACTGAATTCTTCCTCCTTCAGTCCTAGGTTACTGTGTTAACTGCAAGGTTTCTCCTCATGTTTCTCTTCAGGATTTCATCTGTATCTCCTTTCTGGAAATCGGTGGTCAATCAAGGACACTTGCTTCCCGTCGCGACACCACAGCTGAGCAGCTGAGCCAGCAGTGTGCCGAGAAATTTGAAGTGTCTCAGCCCAAGGACTATGGGCTCTTTGTTTATGTTGATGACCAGTGGCTGCAGCTGGACAAAGATGCCCTTCCTCACCATATCAAAGCCTCCCTGCTGAAGAGCGAAACCAAGAAAGATTTCCATTTTATTTATAAACCAGTTGACCATAAAACCCCACCAGTTCCAATTGTCAAAGAGTCAGACTTTTCCTAAGGGCCATGCTGCTTTTTTTCTGTCTTTGCTGTCATCCTGGAAGAGCTGGATAATTTACCTTGTGAGATCCTCTGGTATCTGCAGACCTTGGAAGTTCTCTGGAGCGGGGCCTTCAACATAGGGCAGGCAGATGGGCTAATTGTAGATGGTGTCTGAACACACGGCATTTCTCAGTGAAGGTCATTTGCAGAAGTAAAAGGAGCATTCGGGAGACAATCCATCCTCTGGAAAACTTGAAATATCCAGCCTCTGAACCTCTGAGCTGCAACCAGCCAACACTGCAGAATGTAAATGAACAGTAGAGAAAATCCAGAGATCCTGCAAAAAGGTGGACATTTACTTTATAATAAATGATGGCAGGTGTGAATCACATCTGTGCACAAGGCCTTTGAAAGGCCTGCACACACCTCAATCTGTTTGGAGGTAAGACTGTGTTTGTGCCTTACCGTATCTGTTCACCCAGTCTGGATAAACTGGGCTTTGTCTGATGTATTCAGTGGCATAGGGTTGCCACCTGTAGCAGAACTCCATCTCTGTCTTGCTGTCAACAACATGTCCTTTCCTTTGAAATCCCCATAATTACGAACAGTGCAAGATGACTCTGTACTTTCACTAAGAATATGTTTTTTGCCTTCTATCTGTCACTCAAATCAGGTAGCATAGGCATTTTCATCAATGTATCTTTCCTAAAGATTGAAAGTCTCCACCATCAGTTTTACATGTACAGCAGTTTTATTCACGTTGGTTGTTTGATAGTGTCTGGTTAATTGTATATTTATTTCAATGTGTGATATGGTGCAATTATTTTAAAATAAGCCGTTGTAAAGAACTTAATAATTTGCCCAGTGTATCAAACCAGATTAAAATTTGAAAGTCAAAAGGACTTAGAAATAAAAACCAATCCCTTTTTACATGGCTGTCATTTTCACAAGTGTTATCCTAGCTGTAATTCCCACCAGGTTATTACTTTAATAAATTAAGGCTGTTGCAGACAGAACTTTCTAATTCTCCTTTCTATGTGTGCTTTTAGTCATTCAGTCATTGCAGACTTAAATTTCCCTGAACAAACAAATTCCCACAGAATATATTGAATCAATGCAAAAATGCATTTCATTGAATTTGAAAATAATTTTTCAAGATTGGATAATGAAAACAGGAGTCTTAATTGCAAGACAGGTCTGTGTCTTCTGGTTGCCTTCATGCAGGCAAGATTCCCACTGTGAACACAAAATACTGGGCTGTCTGCACGCAGGAAGCCAGTAACCTCCACTGCAGCTCCACCAACTTGGAATCAGGCCTAGCAAAGCTCTGATTACAAAAAGGTGTTTTACTCAGACTTGCTATTGTTTTCTCCCAATAACATTCAAAAGAGATTTAGGGCACCTTGGGCCAAGTTGCCCAAGGTCTCTGCCTTATTCCTGAAGCTCCAAGGATAAAAGGGTATTTCATAAAGTTGGTCCCTGGTCAGTCTCTGGGGCTTGAAATAAATGTCCATGTCTACGTGCCCCAGCTGTAGCCAAATCTGTATACAGCTAGCAAACCAGTGCTGAGCATCTGCCAGCATGGGTTGTGTGCACATCTTGTTGGGAAGGGGCAACAACCAAGAATGAGGAACAGTGAATAACAGCAGCCTTGGTTTCGAGGATATCATGTGCAGGGCTTGCAGTTCGTGACAGCACAGCTGACTCCAAACTCATGGTTATTTCTGCTATGTGCAGCTGTTGGCACCTCTGCCTTGCCTCTGGGCAGCACGTCTGCAGGATGCCAGAGCTGAACCCCCTCCTCATGCTGCCATCACCCTCCTGGAGGGCTGTGTACTCCTTCTGGGAGCCTGGGCTGCTCTCAGGGTGGCACTTGGGATGCTGAGGCTAAACCTGAGACACAAGTTTCCAGTACTGATCTGGGAGGTGATGCTGCTCTCAGGGCCCTGAGGGCACTCACAGGTGTGGCTGTCTCCAGTGCCTCCCCAGTGCCTCCCCAACCTGCCCACAGTCCAGGACCCCACTTCAGCCTCCCAGGGCTGTCAGCCCCTGCCCCAGTGGTCTCCAGCTCCCCTGACCTCAGCCTGTCCCCCAGCCTGTCCCCATTGTCCCCATCCGCATTGGATGTGTTGAATGTCCAGCACTGGGGCCTCCCCTGATGCTCCCCCGATCCTTGGCCTGATCAGGTTATCATTATATTGTAACAGTCACAGTCAATGAGCCTAAAAGTAATCTGGTGGGTACGAGGTTAAAGTAGAAACATGGAAGGAAAGAAGCTAGGACTGATCTGCTGGATATTTCTGCAGAGCAACTGGACTTTGCACCAGCCAGGGTCAAGCAACTCATTGATGAAGTGAAGCACTCCAGCACCTCACAGTGTTCTGGGACATCTGAGTCACCCGCTGTACTTTGGGGCTAGGGAGAAGTATGGGATGTAGAGCTGGTCAGTGGAGCCTGTGCAAAGAGTGCTAAATCATTGCAATCTAAATGGGCTCAGACCTAGATTTACTAATGTCTAGACCCAAAATCAGGCCTGCAGATTCCAGTTTTTGAAACGCAAGGAGTGCCTTGAACTGTTGAATTTATGTGGGCTTTTTTCAAATTGCACATGCAACATTTTCCTCTGGCATAACAACTGCAGAGCTCTGATTTGCAGGAGCTGCCACGGCTCTCCCAAACCCAGAGATTATAATAGCTGTTAGTAATGCAAATTACTGTGCCTGGCTGTGAGCTGCCTGTAAGGAAATCCCTGTGCTAGGGCTCAGTGCAGAGCAAAGCATTCTCAGAGGCTGTGGGGTAACTGGCTTGTTTGGTCCCATCATATAAACCACCAGCAACATCTCATTAAACATACATCTCTGAAGTACAGGGGTGACGTGGCCACAGCTGTCCCTTGTCACGGAATATAAGCTGGGAGATGACCCATATGATGGTGTTTTGGATGACCCAGGACAGAGAAGGATGCTGCCTCTCCAAGCTCACAGCTCAGTGGTGGCACTCAGGCTCTGCCTGCACCAGGGTCACACAGAAACAGCCTGGAACAAACATGCCATTGTTTTGGTGACCCTGGCAAAGCGCTGATTCTCCAGCACAGAGATTGCTGGGGCTGTTCAGCATGTCCCTTCCCCTGGACCTTGGTGTCCAGGATCCTGCACTGCTTTGGGCAGGTATCTGACATTTCGGATGATGTGAGAAAAAGAAGTAAGATGTGGGAATGAAATGGACATTTTTAAATGCTCGATGGGATTTTGTTCATTGGCTTTTCCATGGGGATTCCTCCTGCTGCAGCCCAGGCGAAGAGGAAGCAGCCCAGCCTGGTGATCTGCGGGCTCCCCTGGTTAATCTTGGTCACGCTGTGACTCATGTGCCAGTCCTCATGTGAGCTCTCAGCAGACAGGAGTGTTCCAGTAGGTATTGACCAAGTAGGGTTGTGCAATCCAGCCAAGGCCTCTTCAAACACTCATTTGCAGAGAAACGTTGTGCAATGATCACTCATTGACTCACAAGGAATGGATCCCAGTGTGAGAGAGAGGAACAGGGAGACCTGCTGAACCCAGCAACTTCTGCACAGAAACAACCAGCCGGTGTGGCCACTGTATGCACAGAACTGATTTAGCACCAGTTTGCACCCAGTGACACAATCTGTCAATAATTCACTGAAATAATTACACTGGCAGGTCAAGTTTATCCTAAAATAAAAGCCATTGAGATCAAAGGCAGTTTCCACACTGAATTCAAGAGCTTTTGGGCCTCTTCATGCTCCAGTCACCAACTGTACTTTGAAACCTGGCACGAGATTGGCTTTTTACTATGGGCTTGTAGAGTGATTGAGGCTGGCAGGGACCCCTGGGGGTCACCAGTCCAATCCCTGTTTGAATGGGGTTGCCTCCCAAGGTTGTTCAGAGCCTCATCCCTTCAGTGCTGCAGTCTCCAGGGTCATGCAGCCTTCCTGGGGCCCTAGTCCAGCATTTTAGCACCTTGCACTGTGAAAAATGTTTTCCTCCTATCCAGCTGTCGTGCAGGCCCTGCCTGTTCCACCAGCATCCCTCCTTGGATGGATGCTGCCAGTGTGGGATACTGGCCAGCTCTGCCTGTGGTGCAAAGTTGTGTTGTGTTTAATATGCCTTTTTATAATTGTTCTGTACCTTGGTTTATCCCAGTTCTTCCCATGTCAGTGGTTCTGCCCATCCTGCCTCCTCCCTCAACCCCTCCCTGGTGTCCTGTCCGTCACTCAGCAGCCCATCCCTTCCCCTGGAAACTTCTGTCAAGGGCGTCGAGTGACTGGTTCAGGAACCGGGGTTCCTCCCACAGGTTACCCCCGTTGGTCTCCCCAGAGACCCATCTTCCCAATGTCCATACCCCCATGTTTCCCCATTGGCTCCCTATCTTTGTTCCCTCCTCCCTTTATAAGATATTTGATAGCCCAGAGCTTGGTCTTTGGAGTGAGGTCATGCTGGGCTCAGGGTCTTTAATAAATCTGGACTGATCCCTCCCTCCGAGTCCACTCCTTTCTTCCCCCGCAGTCTATTCCTGCCTCACCCGCCAAGGCGAGAGCCTGAGCCCCCTCCTGCCCCTCGGGGATCGGGAGGGGGTTCCCACAGCTCTGTGTGCACAGCCAGCAGGGACCCCCAAAGGGACTCTCGAGTGGTGTACGGCAGTGCAAGGCTTACAGAATTGTAGGACTTTTGTTGTTTTCCATGTCTTTTGGGGTATTGTGTCCCTAGGAAGGAGCTTCTGATTCAGAATTGCCTGAGCTCTTGGCACAAAATGCTGTCTGAAGTCAGCACTTCAGCTTAAGTTTCCTTTTCCTCTGCTGCCCCTCCACCCCTGTTCCCACAGGCAGAGGCTGAGCACAAGAATGAGAGGCCTTCAGCCTCCTGCCCTGAGATGGCCATGGGTGTTCAGCACTTAGCTTAAACTGTTCTGATGAGATAAGATGCAACTTGGTTTGAAGAGGGCTAAAACAATACAGCTTACTGGAATATCTAAAAAAGTGCATCATCTCCACCTCAAGTGAACTGCTTTCTGCTCTGTTGCTGGTAAGGAAGAGAGGGTGATTACTGGAGCTCTGAACAAAGCTGTGTCCATCTAAGTTCACATTATACAGAAGGAGCCAGCACACAGTGTACCGTGGGGGCTGAGCATGGACCTGCCCTCCCCGTCCTCTCCAAGGAAAGGCAGTGAACTCCTGTGCAGCAAGATGTTGGATAGAAATACACAGCAGATTTGGCACACGGGTCAGAAAAGGCCCTTGGACTCCATTCCTAGCAACAAGGAGGAGGAGGAGGAGGACAGGAAACCTTGGCTGCAGTGCCTGACGCTCTTCCCCGGGGCTACGGATATACACAACTCTTCTGCTGTTTTTGTAAATAACACAGCCTCATTTTTGCCTTGTTTTGCCTGGTGGTGACAATTTGCTAGAAGCCTGACAGTTTTTCATATTTTGCATTCCAGCATCCCAACATTCTAGGAATGATAGGCTGAGCAACTGCATGTCTGCAGGAAGAGCGAGGGTGTCTATACTTGCCCAACTTACCACAGCATACTCTGGCGTAAGACTGACCTTGCACAATCCTAAAATTATTTTCTCATTAGGTTCTATTACCATCACAAAATAAACAGTCTGTCATGCAGGTACTAAGTCTGTGTGATGCTATTTGGAGGCCTTAAAACAAATGTATTGAATAGTGCAGTGAAGGTTATTGTTTTTTTCTTCTGTGGGGCTGTTCCCTGACTGACTGAAAATGAAATGGGTCTCTGGATATGAACTGAAAATTCAGAGCATGCATGAGAACCTGCTCCATCTCAGAGAACATTGTGGGTGCAGTGACATCTTCAGTGTCTGTCTTTCAGTTTGGCACATACCTGAGGGAAGGGGTAAGCCATTTAGGATGGTCAAGCTATGGAAATCACTTGCAAGAGGAAAACAACAAAATCCCACTCTCATGTTTTGGCTTTGCATCCTCAGAAATACAAGGGTCTGCAGGAGGGTCAGGGCACATGATGATAACAAATGGCACCAGGGTGTCAGTGATGTGTGAAAACAACAACGTGCTGGCAGCTGATTTCTCATCTGATAATTGCTTTTTAAGGTCTATGTACTATGGCTAGAGACTCTTGGTCATAAAGTGACACCATCTATGAGGAACATGGGGGCCTCTTTTTTAAACTCTGCATTCTAGATTTGAAAATCCAGAACAAAAACCTCTTCTGAATACTTCAGCAGAAAGATGGGCACATATAAAGGGTGCAAAAAATGTTAAACCTATGAATTGATGATGCTAAGTGCTTGAGAAGTAGCCTGGATTTCTAGGGCAGAGAACAACTCTAAAAACAGAGATGAGTAAAACAGAAGACAATGTATATATTCAAACAGGGCTTTGAAAGAGTAATTGCTCCTGTTCTTTCCAAGTGTTTGAGAGCTCTTGGTATGCTTTCTTTCATGATAGCAGCCAGAGTGACTAAGAGCTGTCTGTAGGGCCAGCCCTTCCTCCTGCCATCAGGGAGACAACTGCAATACATTCAAGCAGTCATGAATTTCATACTCTTATTTTTAGATTTCTGCTGAAAAAAACCCAGCTTTACAGCTGAGAAGAAACAAGAAGCAACTCAAAAGCAGCACATATCTGAGCTTTAAACAACTCCCAGGGTGCAAACTTTCATCTATTAATTCAGTAAAGCCTAATTCCACAGGGTTTTACCTCTTCCATTCATCCTGACACTAGCTGTACTCTGGGATTGATCTCTCAGCAGTGTGCATGAATCTGTTCACATCCCTCCTGGCTTTACCTAGCTCTTCTTTATACAAAAGTAGCAGTTACACCTCTACAACCCCTTTCCTCTGTGTGGAACTACCCAGAACTCTCTCCATCCTGGTGATGTTTGTCCAGTTTTATTCAGACTTAATTCTTTTCATGTGGAGATGAGGCAATTTTGAGTATTTTAACATACTGTTTGAAAATAACTCTGAAATATTTCTGTATCCTGTCTCCACGTGTAAAAAGGTGTGGACAACCTGAAACTTGTGGATCACCTCACAGCCTCTAATTTTGCCATGCTTGTCCTTTACTGAGTCACCTCTAAGGAGTGCAACCTTCAAGTGTGATCTGGGGCTTTACCTGCTTTGTTATTGCTTTTAGGCTGGAGTTTTGGGGTTTGTTTTGCGTTTTGCTGGTTTGTTTTGGGTTTTGTTGGTTTGGTTGTGTGGGTGTTTTTGAGATGACCTGCCTTATGAAAGTCTTACAGGGACAGATTAACTTTGTAATGCATGTCATACAATTAATTAGCTCTCCTTCATTTTCAAGACGCAACATGTCCAACATTGTATTGCACTGTGGGTGGATGAAACTGTCAACTTTATTTTTATTCACAGGCAATTCCTGTACTCCATGACTTCCCACAGGTTTGTGAGTATACACAATTAATTACAGCATACTGGTGCTAAATTTACAGCATTAGATATTTCTGTTTTTCTTTGGGAAACAGTGCTTTCTACTCACAAAGATTTTTACTGTTCAACATTTAACTGTGCTGTCCACATCACATAGCCCCCAAATGCAACTCATTTCTTTAAACTGTTAAGGAGTTAAAACTTAAAGAACAACCTTTGGTTTCTTCACTGTTCAACGAATCTGCAAATTAGTCACTGTAACGGAATTCATTAACTTTTTTTTAAAACTTAAGAGTTAGCAAGAGTATTAAAAAAATCCAGAATTAACGACTCAATGTTTAGATTTAGGATGGATTTGGCAATCATATAGGTGGCTTGTAGTGTTCATCCAGAGATTCCTAAGAGCATTTTGCTTTGAAAAAAATTATCCATCTTGAAAGCTCCAGGTAGTCCACCAAAATGCCTCTCTCAAAGCAGCAGGCTGTCAGCAGGTGGGGATGCAGGAGAGAGCACTGGCAAGTGCTGCACTGCTCAAGGTATGGTGCCTCAGCTCCCAGCACAGTTCCAGGACAGCGTCTGACTCTCTCCAGATTGCATGCACATAAAGTCTGGATTATGACAGCTATGAAAAGTTATCACTTGTAGTAAGGGTTACATTCAGGACTGTTGTTTCCATCAATACCCAAGGCACACCTGATTCATGGCCAGGCATATTCTGCAACAGAGAACAATAATGATGAATAACTTTTCAAGTACTCTGCTCTCAAACTATTTCCCAAACTGACTGCAGTGGGCTGCCACCAGGAGTGGGGGCAGCAGTTCACCTCCTGAGTTGCATGTACACACTCTCTGAACTACCAGTCCATCCTCACATTCCCTACCCTTCTGCTTTCTTCTCTCCCATTTATTTCTCTTGCATGACTCACAAGCTAGGATCCCAACCTCTACCAAAAATTCCTAAGACAGGATTCCCAACACCATGCTGCCCTTGGTCTACTGCAGCCCCACAGGGGTCAGCCTGGACCATTACTTCCCTGCTTTCCTTTCCCACACATGAAGGACATAGCACCATATTCCCTTTCATCACCAGAACCCAGCAGAGCTGTGGTGTTCTGAGCCAGCAGCTGAGGGGGTGGCACGGAAAACACAGCAGTTCCCAACCTGGCTTCATTGTAAGCTCATGCAGGAGCTACAGGGCAACGCCTTTGCACCAGTCATGCTGTTTTGTTTGATGTTGTGTGGTGCAGTGGGATCCTCTGACTGGCTGTCATTTCCCCTGAGGCTCAGTATGGAAATTAAAGGGTTATGGGGACATGGATCATTATGAGTGGGAGGGAACCAATAACGATGTTTATCAAAATAAACATTTCTAAATTTAGAGTGATTTACGGACAAAATGATAACAAGAGCAGAACAAGTGAGAAGCTTTTAGGATTAAGCTTTATCTTCCTATTAGCTTTTGTTCTTCTAGCCAATTACAACAAAGCCTATTAGCTTTGTTCTTCTAGCCTAAAACTACAGGGCATATCTGGGAACCTCATTTACCTGTCAATGGGGTATCCTCCTTCACAAAGGTTGACCAAGGCATACAGCTGTCTCAGTGCATACTCATACTGAAATAAACAAACATTGTTAATCATTTCAGTGATGAAAAGCAGGTATTGTTTATCCAGACTGGATAAACAGGTGGAAATAATTTAGAGATGCTGTAATATCCAAGGTGTTCAACTGATGATCTAGTACTGGGCTAAATGGATCTTTGTTCTGCACACTTTGCTCTTTGAACTTCAGGCAATTCAGCAATTCATCTTCGTTGAACTTAGGCAAATTCAGCTGTGCTGCACATTGACCTCGTACACAAGACCATCTAATCCATTAGATTCTTAAAATCCCACTAAACAAAAAGGAAAAGTACACTAAAGATATCTTGCCTGACATCAGGACTTTCTTATTCTTATCTAAAGTCTAATAACAGGACTTGAATCCTCAACTGGGATCTCAGGAAGAGCAAACAGAAATAAAGCCCCTAAACTAAAAAGTGGTTTTCAAGAATTCAGCAAGATGATGAAATAGCAACGAGGCTACTGCAAGGAATTATGATAATACTGTATCATAATACAGAAACCTCAATGCACCAAGATTATGAATTCACAGTGGGGGTGGTTATGTTTCTGTTTTGTCAGCAGAGGTGTTTCAAGCAGAAATACAACATGACTTTTTTAACAAAGGGATTTCTGAGGTGGAAACTGATGGAAGCAACAGCACTAACTAAAAAAAATTACACATTATTTTTGGTTTTGTTTTTTTTTTTAGTAAACTTCTTGCTTACCTAAAGGTGTAGTAGGAATTGCTTCCAAAAGCATTACTTACCCTTCCTCCAAATCTAATCTGTATTACTGCCCCAAGGTAGCTTTTTAATAAAAGCTGATTTTTGCAGATGTGCCTATGACTGTGCTAGTTTTTGTGGCCTGTTTATCAGGTTATATCTAATGAATTACTTACCACAGGTAAGTGCCAGTTGAAGCAATGAGCTTTGAAGTGATTCACTGCTGACTGGTAGCAGTCATAATTGCTGATGGTCAGTCTGTCTGACAGAATCTGCTTGGTCTGTTCTGTTGATCCTGTTACTACGGTGACTATCTTCTGCATGGATTCTTGGATGAATTCTTTCACCTGTATATAAAACAAAAGGAACTTAAGACATGCTTTTTCTAAATCTAATTTAAAGACTTTGAATGAAATTTCTCTTTCTTTAATCCTCCTTTAACTTTTAGGCTCTTTAGGGAACCAAATTTTGTCATTTATTTTTAGCATAGTCTCTTGCACTTGTCTCTTCACACTCAAATGAAAACTGACAGAAAGTCAAGATTCCTGAAACCCAAAATTACTTACTTTCACTGTTTACCAAGGAAAGAAGGCATCACCAACACCAATACTGAGTTCCATTCTGCAGCAGCTATTTGATTTGGGATGTTTCAATTCTACTGAGACATGAGCTTCTCTAACACCAAAGATTAAGTCTTCCCCACAAGAATCCCTATGGATGCAGATGAGGAATTTCCTGTCAATAAAAGCTGTGAGACTGACTTTTGCATTTGCTTCCTTTTGGCTAGGTAATCACTACTGAATGTGCCTTGTGCAACAGATCACTGAATTTTAAAGGAAGAATAAACCATCAGCTAGAGGTTGCCAGTCTGAAGAGTAATTTTTTTGACTTTCAGGCATTTTCCTTCTGCCATTGCTTAAGACAGAAATTAATCTGGCCTGATGAGCAATTATTTTTTCTTTTCTTACCTCCAGGTATGCTTTCATCTCTGCAGCAATCTTCTTAGCCTCAGAAATGTCATTGGTAGCCATCAGCTTCCGTTTCATGATTGCAAAGGGCACATCAGGACTAGGTGTCAGGTCATAGTTTTCCACAGGTGGCAGAGAAATGGGAATAGCTTTCTTCCCCATGCCCTGAAACTGCATCACCTTCATGGAGGAGATGCTCTGAAGGATAGAAAGTAAGCAGATGGAAACTGTAAATCATCCTCAATAGGTAGTTCTGTCTTTGTCTGCCATGCAAACCTAACTCTCTAAACTTGTTTTATTAGAGAAAATAAAGGAGATCACAGGGTTGTAGATGTGTGTGTCTGTGTGTATACATATGTTTGGCTTTTAATACAATGAAATAAAGGCTGCCAAAAGTCAGAGAACTTTTATTTCCAAAACTCACTGGGGGGAAAAAGGCTACCAGGTTACATAACTGCACATTTTTTAACAGGTATTTCATCTGTTGCATAATGGGACTATTGAAAATGCTGTACCACCTCTTAGCTCTTCCCATCTTCCCATTTGAGGGATCACAATCTTTTTTAACATTTCACTAATATTCATAATATGCCAGGAAGTGGTAAATACCTTTCTTATACTTTACTGAAGTGTCAAATCATTGGCAGAGTTTGGAGGACAGCTTGTACCCTGATTTCTTGGATTAAAGCATATGCAAGGCTGATTTCAGCCTTCAAAATTTCAAAATTTAATGATCCTTTAGCATCAGGATCATCACCTCTTAAATGCTAAGAGGTCTTCTAAGAGAAATAGCTCCTGACCAAAAATTACTAAATCAACCCTGCCAGTTTACAGCTATTTTTTGTTTGGATTTGTTTGGTTTAAGGCATGAAAGTATAGGGTAAGAAAGGCTTGAAGATATATTTGAGCAGGAAGCCCTGTCAAATACATACTCTGTTTCCATACTGCATCACATGGCTGGTGTTGGTGCGTTTCTTCACCAGCTGAAACTGCTTGTGGAGAGTTTCTTTTCTTAGATCCTCCTGCATGAAGAAAGTTCCATGAGGTCAAAGATAGTTAAACTCAGCTATTCTAAAAATGCAAGGGAAGCTGAACAGGGTCTTAGCTGCTAGTGAGTAGAAGGATGCATAGGACAAGATCTATACAACCTTTAAAAGACATAGAAGTAAAAACTGAAAAGAAGATTTGACAGCATATTCTCATATTGCTTTTAGTAATCTCATCTCCCAGCAAATGGGCCAGAAGGCAGTGGACTAGCATACAAATCCCAGATGTTTCATTAACACTATTCTCCATGATACAAGAAGGTTAGCCTCAGTTCCATACTGAAGCAGCCCTGAAGCAGACATACAACTTACTGAACTGCTCAATTCATTTAACACATTTGGAGATGTGGTCTCAGATTAGCAAATACAAATTATGTGAATTTGGAACTACAAGTTAGATATTTTCTATCTTATAAATAACAAAAGACAAAAATATTTCTGAAAGTTGGTATTGGAAGTAAATTCAGTGGCCCAAACAAATAAAGATTATATATATGGTTCTGAGTAGTAGATAAATACTTTTACCAACTTAATTTGTTGATTTTGTTCTCACATAAAGCCAAACATTTTCACAAATCTTGTAAAAGACCTATGTTTAAAAATCCTAGTGATCTTTTTCATACATGAAATGAAGAAAATTTGTTTAAGTAATTTACCATATCTGAATCTTCCATCCAATTCACACTGTACCAGTCCCCAAGATAAGTCTGTCTTTCATCATCATAGTAACATGCATAAGATGACTCTTTGGGATTAGCAGCTGTTGTTGCATAAACTGTAATACAAATAGTAAGGGGTTTTTATATCTTTTTTTTTTTTAATCTCTTCTCACCCCTCCATGATTTAATACTTAGCTGCACACAATATATTTGTCTAATTTGTCTGTATTTTGCCTTTCAGTCATTTACTTCTAAATAGCAGGAAGGAAAGAAGTATACTAATCATTCTGTTCAGTCACCAGACACCCTCTGTGCTTCTTCTTTGCTGCCAAATGTTGTCTGGGGTGTTTAAAAAAAAAATTCCTGAAGGAAAAATCTACTATTCAAGAACTGCCTGAGAACACTGTGCACTAACAACTGTCTATACATTCATTTTCTTTATTACAATAATGAGATCTTTTCTCCAAACTCGAACTGAACCCCCTAAAAATCATCTTTACTTCCACATAATGCCACTTTCTAAGTAATATACTTTGTTGGATAATGCTCTACACTGAGACAAAAGTAAAATAAATCTACATCTGTCCCTAACACAGTGTTTCCAGTAACTCATCTCTCAGACAACAGAAATACTGTAAACACATATTGACAGTATCAAGACAAAAGCAAATTTGGCTTTTTGCCGAAGTTAATACATAGCATAGTTGAGTAACGGAAGGAAAATCCATATTTTAAAGTGAAAGTTTTCCACATGATTTTGTAGAGCTATTGTGTTGTTTTTATTCAGAATGTACCTAAATCTCAAAAGTAAACAAATCTTGAATCATATCTGTGCAGTAAAATGCTCCTCTAGCACCCTTCAAAATGCTTACTAAGTAACCAGTTAAACTTCTTAGCTTATCAGTGAAAGCTGCCAAAGACAACTTTGTACTCTAATACATAAATTGTCAATTTTCTGCCTTTTTAAGTTCTGTGGCAGAGCTGGTTGTAAAATCAGAGTCCTCGGACTGGAAATTTCTGACAGAATAAACTACAAAAAATACTGAGCATTTGTCGTGGACAATCGTCAACATGAAACTTTCTGCAAAAAAGAAAAACTGTTTGCAAGAATTCTTGGAGGGTGTCAGGCAGCATGCCCAGGGCCACCAGGATGCCATGGACAAGCACATGGCTGGTCTTCTCTGCAAACACATCTTCAAAACCACAGGAGCAAGCACTTCTCTCCCTGATACAGAGCAGCTATTTCAAAAGGTTTGATTCCTCAGCCCAATCAAGGCTCAGCTTCCAGCTCTGCAGCAGAGAGCCTGGAAACCCTGAAAAATCTGAGTTCCATGTCCTGAGTTGTTGTGCAAAGGTGCAGCAAAACCACCTGGCAGCGGTGTCTCACAATGCTTTGCTACTCAAAGAAACTGAGAGCAGGAACTTCACACCTGTTAGTATTGTGAGGCTGAGAGAAATCTGTATAACCAGGGCAACCACCTGGTTCCTGAAAAGAAATACTTTTTCAACTTCTCATTTCCAAGAAACTGAAAGCCTTTTCAGTCTTTTGTAAGACTCTACTAAAAAGAACATCCTGTAAATGGAAAGTATTGCTTTCTTGTGCTCCCCCACTAAAATTCTACATAAACATGCCTTGAACCTATTCTTATCACAGTCAATACTTGTTTAACTCTGTGACAAGTTGTGATATTTAAGTCAAATAAGTTAAATGATTGCTCACCATTGATATTATCAGCCAAATGATTCATCATAGATCCAGATTCACATGCTTCAATGTAGAACACCATCTATAAAATAAAAAAATAAATCAGAGACCTTAAGAAATTCCTCAAGGAAATGGAGAAAAGTTGTTTGATGCTTTTTAGCTGTAGCTAGTTGGCCTGTACTGCTATTCCTGAAACAAAAGCTATGCATAATGCTACAAAACAAAAGACAATTTCTCATTTTCAGGAATTAAACTCTGTAGAAAGGGGAAAGAATAATAATGAAAAGGTGTTATTCATCTCTACAGAATCCACAGAGATCTGTGGAAAGTGGCTATTGTACAAAGCACAGATCAAAAACGCAGTCACTGTATAGGCAGAGGAACATGTTAGTACTGAATGTAGTATCTCTGGAACTGATGCCAGCCCTGTGTTCCTAAACACAGTCAGCCACAGCAGACACTGCCACAAAGAACTACATAAAAAAGCACCAGAAAAATGTTCAAAACAATAATTTTTCTGCTGCTAGCACATGTGATGAAATAAATTCACAGAATTTTCTGACAAGAGGTACAGTCTTTTAAACTAAATAAGTAACTGTAAGAAAAACATGAGGTATATACAAACTTCCTGCAATAACAGTAAAGTCTGAAGTGAACAAAGCACAGGAAGAAAGAGTCAGGTATAAATTATGGGGGTGCAGCAGTTACAGATGTTGTTTTTCTAGCCAGAATATGCAGCATCAGCAAGCAGCAGTTACACTACATATGAACATGGACTGCAAAAACAAGCAAACTATTTATGGAAAATTTGGAGCAGATCAATCCTTTTAACTGCAAAATCCTAATGCAAATTTAACTGCATGTAACAGATTCTTCCTACTTTGAGCCAACTCTCAAAATAAAAACTCTCTTCCATGCCAGCTGCTCTTTTAATTTCAGAACTTCTGGTATGCTTGTTTACCTTCCGGTATTTCTTGTGATGATACATGTACCAAATAGTCTTATTCAAGTCTTTCACATGAAGCTGTAAAATAAGAAGGCTTGTATTAAAACCACTTATGTTCAACAGACACACAATTCACTTAGGAATAAGCACTAACTGTTGTGAATATGTACTTTATTTTCCCAATAAATTTATCCAGGCCTTTGCCCTTCTGAAGTATAACATTCTAGCATTTGCCACTCTGGAAAAGATGAGTAATGGTCCCAGAGGATATGTATAGTGCACCAGAAAGCCAAGTCACACCTGTGTGAAACAGTCTGACTATGGAATGACATAACTTAGGTTTCAACTGAATGTTAACAGATTTTAACTGGAAAAAATCCAAAATACAGTGATGAGAAGAATAATGCTCTTTTTCGGCCTCTCCCCTCAATGTAGCAATGCACTAAATATTCTCATGTTTTACATTTATTAGTTATTATTTTAGTATGTCACTAAATGATGGTTTTTGTGTTATTCCAAAACTGCTTACATCATCATCAGGAAAAGCCAGAAGTCCTGGAGCCCCATGGTCAGTGAAATAAACAAACACATGATCCTTGGGACCACTGTAACGAAAAAATTGCAAAGAAAGTCTTTTTAACTACTCCAACCTAATCTTCATTACAACAACAATCATCTGCTTCTCAGTGCCAAGACATGTCGATATCTGAAAATAACAGAGCTGAAGCACCTCCTCCTCTTGGTAATATTTTCTTCTCCCCATCATATTAATTTGGATCCTTATTAGAGGAGATGAGTGCCCACAAAAGGAACGAAAACAGAGATACAGGCTAGTCCCTCAAACATGAAGAATATGGCAATCACACTTCACATTCCAAACTGTAAACTGATTGTGAAACAGGGGCTGTTTTGTAGGATATGGTGGAAGCACAATTGGTTTTAAATGGCTATGTGAAGAATTGGTAGCACTGTGGGTATTGCAGAAGTCTGGTAAAAAATGAATGCTTTTATAACTAAGTTATACCAAGGCACCAGTAACACAGGGATAAATAAAAAAAAACTCTTTGCTAAGACCCTTAGGTATGTGTAAGGACTGCTATGGCCATAAACAGCCACACAGATCACCAAGCAGTGTCAGCCTACAGCTCCATGAGGAACTGATGCATGTACACAGGCACCCAAGAGGCCAGGCTGGCATTTACACCAGTGGCTCTGCAGTCAGTTGAGCACTGAGTGCTCACAGGCTTTGACACCCTCACATCTGTGAAGTACAGTTTGCTGTACAGCCTGATTCCCCTCTAAATCAAACAGATCCTGTTTGGGTTACAGAAAGGTCTTGCCCTAACAGCCAGATCTGCAAAGGAATTTTCCTTTTAAACTGTATTCAGGGACAATTAAATATAAAAAGTGTAAAAAGATCAGAAGGCATGTCCAGGCCCTCCTCTGTTCCTCTATACCAGAGTCCAGAAATCTTTACATGCATTTGGTCTTTCCTCACAGCAAACAGGTACAACTGCAGCAGCTCAAGGGAACATTGTGCAGCCTTCTGTTTGGCCAGTAACCTACTGGTTAGGGGGAACACCTGAAAGTCCATCTGGAAGCCTCCCAGGGAAAGGATAATTGAGTTCTTGTCCCACCCAATAGCAAAAGTCAGGCCACTTGAAAATTCAAACAGAGCCTAATAAAGAAGGGTTGGTGTTACGTTTTGGCTTCCTGCTCTTGATCCTAAATGCAAAAAAATCGACCAAGGTGGAATGTAAACAATTAAGACTTTTATTTGTGGGTTCAAGTTGTCTTCCTGAGTACATTAAGAGACTTTGGCCCTCTGCATAGCTACTCCCTTATTTGAATGGGAACATCAAGCTTTCACAGGTGAGGTGTGTCCAGATGTACATTTTTTTAAAACAGTAATTGCTTCATAGTCACCTCTTGACTCATTCCAGATAACAGAATAGCACAATCTGGTAATGTGCAGTAATTTATTAACATTTTGCCCATATGTGTTGCATATATAATTTTCAACCTCAGCTTTTAAGGATGAAGTTCAAACAATTCAGAGCAATAACTTATTTGACTATTGTCCTGCTCATTCTTTTTTAGTGTTCTCCTCAGTGCCAGGGTGGGATTCTTCTGTTCTGTTTCATTGCTATGCCTCTAAAATCAACTGTCAAATGAAGACAGACTTCTTGTTAAAGAAAAACAAGGTTAGTCCTTCCAAAAGGTCGAATTTAAATTCCTAAAGGTTTTACAGCAATTCATGTACATAGAAATTTATAATATGATATATCTCTTTACCAATAGTCAGAAATACAGTACGACTTAGTAAGGAGGCATTATACTTTCACATCTCAAATTCAGTAGAAGCAAGATGAATAACTGACATCAGGTATCCTTCCAAGAAGACTTCTTATTAGGCCCTGAAATATATTAACTACATTCTTGAATCATGTGAATTATATAAGCCTTCATAACCTACTATTAATTTTAAATCTTACATTCCTCTTAGCCAATCTATAATTTATTATTCTTCATATATTAGAATACTGCCAAACTTAGAATCATTTGCGTAGCTTAGTTTACAAATAATTTAAGCATAATACATCACTTACAAGTTTAATTGCTCATATTACTTTTTCAATCACAAGGATTTTTTTTCATTAATTATAGACCATAATTTCACTTCATTAGGAATGGAATTATGGTTTATATTCAGACTCAATAACTGTACATGTGCTACAAAGACCAAGGCTGGGATTAGACATGCAATTCTTCCAGCTGATGAGCTGGTTAAGCCCTCTCTGTCCCTCTGCCAATCACTGCTAAGTCTGGCCTGAGTCTGACCTAAGTCTTCAGCTGATTGATAAAACTGTTCATGTACATTAAAATAAGTTTTAGAAAATCCTTTCCAGACGTTTCCAAAGTTTAGCCACACTCTCTTAAAATTGTCATTCTTGCTAAAGACAATAGTCTAAATAACAAATACCTTAATACAGTTAATACTACCCTCTAGAACTTTTATACCTTAATCAGTCAAATATCAGTAGTTGCTTTCTTGTGATGCATAGTTGAAGAAACTAGAACAACTGTACTTGTAATGTGAAGGACTTGGAATTGCCATCAATAATTTTGCTGGATTCTGAAGTTGCTCTAATTTACCCTACTCTTTTGTTGAAATCAGTGTAAATTTACAACTACACATACAATTATTTTCTAAATTAAA
Organism: Peucedramus taeniatus; assembly: GCA_013400575.1. Lineage (NCBI taxonomy): Eukaryota > Metazoa > Chordata > Aves > Passeriformes > Fringillidae > Peucedramus > Peucedramus taeniatus. Next base: position 95,802 of record WBNO01022616.1, read on the forward strand.
CATCTCTTACCTTTTCAATACTTTTCCTGATCCCACACCTTTCACTGCTTCCCCATCTCCTCTGAGAACAGCAAGAAAATTCTTAGGAGTAACATCCTAAGGATTTGAGAAGACTGAAGTTAGATCTGATTATAAAAACAACAACAAAATCTTCATTTAGAAAGATGGCTTCTTAAAGTTAGAATGCATGCATGGATGACAAATTTAGCTGGCCATCCTTTTCAGTACATCTTTATCTAATGACTCACTTGGCTGTTGAATCATGAAATCACTGAGTGACTGGATTACTGTACTGATTTAATGAAACAATTAGTTTTACATGGCTGTTTTTCAGATGGAGTTACAACATTTAGAATCCAAGACCTTTCTTCCTTTTATATCATGTGTCAGCATGGAAACAGTGTAAAGGTTCACTTTTCTGACCAATGCTTCACTTCAAAGAATCTATTGTCTATATTCATCTTATGAACACCAAACTTCATGCCAAACCATGCAAGTGAATTAACTTGATGCTTTATACTAAGTGCATTTTGGAGTGTAAGCTACAGGGTGAAAGAATTTATTCAGACATTGGATAATGCTGAACCTTCCCTAGGGAAAGGGGTTTTGCTCCTACCTCCTTTGTATAGTCCTTGGGCACTCCAGCATACACATCTGAGCCATTAGGTCTATTGATGACAATGCCTTTTGTTGGATTTCTGAAAGGTAAATGGAACATAAATAGGAATAATTAGCCATATGCCATGCAATGACCACAGAACAACAAGAAGCCAGCTCGCCTGAGAGTACAGGAACTTGCACCATTAAGTGGTTTCAGAATATAAAGGGCTTTGCACTTCAGTCAATTACATATGTTTGTCTCAGGTGTCCTTACCCTCAGAGTACCTTCAAGTATTCTACCTCAGATCATGTCAATTAATCTGAAGATGTAGGTGGATGGTCTCTATCATCTCTCTCCTTGCAGTCTTGTCTTTATTCCCCTTAACACTTTGCTCCCAGTGCTGCTGTGCCTGTAATGTCTGCTGATTTTAGGGGAAGTTGTTTCAGAATTAGAGGCTAAATAAATCAACTGCATCATACAGAAAGCAATGAGATGCTCTAGACAGTCACCCAGAATGGGACATGTACCCATCTTCATTGAATGCTGGGATTAATCTGATAATATCCTCCAAAAAAGTTCTGGAATTCATACGCAGACCTCCCCTCATGAGTTTAGGTTATTTATCTGCTGCACACTGTTATGCCTGGGATTTAGGACCCCTTACTCTCATAACAAAGCTCTGCAGTCCTCAGTGCCACAGCTAATGCTGAGCTGTGGACTAAGGCTTAGAAAGCTCATGAGCACATTTCAAAGGAGAATTACTGTGCTGATGGTTCATATCTCTATGCATATCACAGGTGGTTTTAAGGGCTTTTCTTTCAAAATTACTACAAACTCAAAACACACTGGTGACCATGGCATGTTTGTAGTAACCATATAGTTTGTGACCAGTGTACATTCATCACTTACTCCTCATTATCAGCAATGTCATCATACATCATGACAATGATCTGCTCATCTGGAATTCCATTTCGGTGTACAATCTGGTACGCATGGCACACATCTGCCTGAAATTAAGCAAATTTTCATTACTAGTTTTAACAGAAATTTACCTTTGATACCAGAAGCAAAATAGTTTTTCAGACCTAAGAGCAGGCTATTGTCCAAAACAAACTTCATTCCAACATAAGAGGCTGAGGGTTGCTAAGAGAGCTGAAATGCACAGGTTAAACCAGAGCTCATTGCCTTGCTCTAATTAGGAGCAGTTGCATTAATAGTAGAGACTATGATCAATATCTCTCCCTCATTGCCTATTTTGATTTCTTATTTAAACAGAAACCAGAAGTTACTTCAGACGTGGTACAGATAACAAATTTATCATGAAATTCTCAGCAATATTCTGCATTGTGTGAGAAAACCAAAATAAAAACCTTCTGCAATGACAGATAAATCCAAAGTGTGCCAAGCAGACAAAAAGAGTTGGGTTTCCACCAATTTCACTTACTTCTGCAACAAGCCTACACAGCTAAGCATTGAAGACTGTCCTTGACTTAAGCAAGTATTGTTTACCAATCTCATCTGTGCAAAGATTTTATTAAATCTTGCTTTACTATGAGATGAGAATTTGGGTTAAGGAATATTTTCTTTTTAATTATGTGTTTCTTACTCTGCAGAGCAATAAATTCAGGGCACAAGAGACTTCAGTGGAAAACAGAATTGCAGAATTTCTATTCAGGCTCTTTTGCTGATTTGTACAGGATATGAATAAGCACATTTTCTTTACAGAACCATCTTCCCATGACGCAGAAATAACAATACCCATTAAAGTGATATCACAGTAAATGCAGAACTCGATCAGAATGCTAAGTTCTTAGTTATCCCAGCCCAAATGATTCTCTTCTTTAAAACTTACAGTCCCTGAGTGCCCTAATGGGACATTAAGAATCATTCCTAAACTTGAGAACTAGAACCCACCACATGCTAGAAAAAGCTGTGCAGGATTAATGGAAGAGATCTCATCTAACAAATGCACACTCCAAATGCAAGCAAGAAGCAAGCTTTAAAGCTTACTTGTGTTGAATTAATCTAATTTGCTAATTTGGAAACCAAATTGATGTGGTTTAAGTGGACCAATGTCTGTTCAGATAACTTAGGAGTACTAGTGATTTTGATTAGTTTAACCAAAAGGACACTGTATAATACTGTAACTTTTTAATCCTTGGTCCTCTCAGTACAGATAAAACTCAAAAGAGAAGATAGTTGTACAAGATTCTGTGAAGGGTGAGACACATTCAATGTTAATGAACTCTCCAACAGTAAAATCTCTTTATCTGACTAACCCTAAATGTTAAACTGTTCTTACTAAAGCAGTTCCATTTCCTACTTCACATGTCAGCAGCCTGTGTTCTCTTCCACCTATCCCAGACAATCTCCCAATTAGTTTTCCATTTCCTTATATGTCATTATAGCAGCTGCTGCCTCAACAAGTCAAAACACTGAGGTTCAACAGAGTTAGGAAGATATTGCATATAATATGAAACAGAAGAGCACAGGTTTGACCAAGAACGCATTTCACTTACACAAGCAACCCAAGCTGAAGAAAACACTAATCAGGGCTTCTCTACACTGATTGATGAGTAGATCATAGATCCCTTCTCACTCTCAAAATATCACACACCTCTGCAATGCTGACAGGAACCTTTACAGGCTGGCAATATAGGGAAATGCTTAGGCATGCAGCAATACCATATCACCATATCCAATCAGCAAGTGTCTGTGCTCCCACAGACATGTGGCTGGCCAGCAGGGACTTTAGAGGTGTTTTCAACTGATGTCAAGTACCCAAAATAAGTTAACTTTGTAAATGCATATTATCAGCTTATTTTTGTTTCCTTTTCTTCCTTCTGGTTCATTCGCTGTTTGCTCAGTCTGTCCTGTCTTAGCAAGCAGTAGTCATTAGCAAAATCCCTACTGTAAAGGAAGACAGATCAATAGAGTCAATTCCCTTCAATCTTACCTTATGCCTGTTTGGGGATTGTCCCAGCCTTTTAAGGCTTTTGCTAAGGGAACTGTACCTGCTGGTAGCATAATGATATCACCAGCAAAGGCTAGAGCAGCAAAAACATGTTTCCCTGCTAAAACTCCATTGACCAAAGTAGGACAGTTATGAGTACACAGTTAGGGTTTATTGCATAGAATTAGCTGACCTAATTAGTCACCTTTGATATTGCTCATGATTGGTCCCTGTGTACACATAAAAAACTCATAAATCTCTATAAAACCAGAGAAAAAAAGTTTGCAGCTAGAGCAGGGAGGTGCATATGAATCTAGAGTATTTCCTGTTGATGTGTAACTGCCTCTCAAATATTGCTATTTGACCCTGCTCCTCTCTGAAATATTTCTGGCGTATCTGCACCCGTAAACCACTCTAAAAGAGACAGCTGTTCACTTGTTTCAGTCTCTTACTGGTATTATTCTTGATGGCTTAACATGTGAAATGTGTGCTATGAACATTTACTGGATGAATTGTCACATGTTTTTGTGACAGTGATTTGGGTAGGGCAGCAGCTGCCCCACACAGCACAGGAAAAGGTGCAGCTGTACAGCTCCTGCTGCCCAAGTGACCTTATGGGTACCTCCAAAATGGACACTGTTAAGGGCATGGTTTAGACCTTTCACTCCCTGGTTAGTCTAAACCCTTTGCTACATCAGCAAATTTTGATGGAAAATCTGCTTAAATAATTAACTCCTAGATTTTGAAAGCATGGGGATCAGAGAGTGAATTACCCTGTTTTCCTGGCACCCCAATTTTCCTCTGCCATACAGATGTTTACAGATTTGAATGACACAGCTTTTAAACAAACTGCCTGGGGGGATTTTTAGAAAAATCAAGTTGTTGATGACACAAGCTTGCATAAATAGCTCCTAAAGGGAAAAGCCTGGACTTGTGTGAAATTGGTTACTTCTTGTCTTATGACTGCTAGGTTCATGACTGAAAGGAACTGTCAGCTTCACCTTAAAGCAGCACAATTCCCACTAGAGCTGTGCTGAAATGTCACAGCCTAAATAAGAATGAGCTCTAATATACAAACAAAGTAAAAGAATATGTCTGAAATGTCAGCCATATCTTACTCCTTTGCTTAAACATACATCAGTGAATCTGCCCAAAGATACAAATCTATGAAGAATTTAGGAAAGGTTTCCTGAAAGTTCAGTTTAAATTTTGTAAGCACAGTGAGGAAATGTTAATTGAAGTCATGTGGCCAAGGCATCTTTAGTGTCTGTTACTGACAAGAGAGGAGAATTTAAGACTGTCCTGGAATAAGATACTGCTCTGGCTGGTAGTGTCTAGTACCCTGAATAAATACAGTCTCTGACCCACAAAGCTCAGTAAATAAAAGATCAAAAACAACAACTGAAAACAGACCCATGTATAGAAATTAGTATTTTTTTAGTTTTAATTTTGCCAGACTTTTTCAGTCAGGCATTTCTCTTGAGGATGCACTCCATCTTTAGTCAGATTCTTGTTTCCCATCAGGCTTTTCCAGAGACTATGTGGGTTTGAGTATCCAGGAAGCAGGGGTCTGTCTCTTTTTCTGATCTGATGTGAAGCCAGCTTTAGATTTGAGTTAGCGGGTATGTTCATCTCACAGAAGAGCCAGACTACTTCTTCTAATGAGAACTAGTTTGTTGAGTCATTCTCTAAATCTGTCAAAAGCATTTAGTACTGTATTTGCTCATGTATGCCACTAAGCTTTCCAGAGGTATTTTATCCAGCTCTTTGTGCAGCAGAGAGCTGAGCCACTTTCCCTAGGAACAGGGGGAGTACTCTTGAACAGCAGCCAGTCTCATAATAGAAAACCTGCTACAGAGAAGTCAGAGTTAACTGCTGAGAAGCAAGAGAGGAGCACACTGATAGCCCTTACACAGCCCAAGCAACTCTAATCAAAATCACTCAAATAAGGATAAAAACAGCAAATAAAGAGAAGTCACAAGCATAAAGCAATGTACAAGCTAGAAATGTACAAGTTAGCCCTACAATGACAGTAAGCCTATCATACTGGGTTCTATACTACACAAAACACTTAAATTTTATTTTAGTAACTGGATGAGATAAATAAGACAGGTTTAGATCACTCTGATTAGGAAGAAGTCCCAGTTCAGCCACCAGTGAAAGCAATTGTCTGCAAGGTGTGAATCTTGCTCATATTAAGTGCAAATGGTGGTTTTTTTTCCTTATCTTTTCTATCCTTGGTTTGTACTGATAGTGGATCCTGACCACTGACATCTAAATAACCAGTCTTAGGCAGAGTTTCAGATTTCTTGAGGTTACAGGTGCAAACTCAGTGTTTCCTGGGTCTGCAAAGTCTTTACAAACTTATTATTCCTGAGGTCTCTACAGCATTTCATGCACGAAATGAGATATTTTTGAATATGTAATCTATTTCTTCTGCTTTTGTGGTTGCTCAATCAGATTAACACATTATCACCAGATAATTACTGTGGTAGACAATACAGTACATTTTGACGGCATTGAAGCAGGCAGCATGCAAAACAACTGGAGCTCACAAAATAAAAACGTGATACAAACATGCAACATCATGTATTAACTGTACCCTGGACAGAGCAACTGAAACCCAGAGATGTGTCTGCTGAGTTCTCAAATTACAAAGGGACATTACGAGTGCTTAGCTGCATGTAGGGAATAACAACGAGTCCAGTAATAAAAAAAAGCTACATTGAATAGCTACTTACTGGAACACATCTACAAATCCACTTGTACACAGGCTAGGTCAGAAGTTCTGGGGAAGAAGGGTGGTGGCAGGAGTGAACTGAATTAGAGTAAAATGTATTTTCCTCTGCAGTTTCTCCCTTGGAAAGCAAAAAATTACACAAACGTGCAATCCTGGAGCACTACTTTTATTTCTTATAGTACAGGTATGATTCCACTAAACAATACCATCTGTTTCTATGTGTTCTGAAGCATAGAAGTGAAAGACCAAGTCCTACTCCTGGTTCCACTGTAAGTGACTGGGCGTGATCAGTCTGCATAATGTTTTAAAAAATCTGACAGAACTCCTCTGATTTCTGTAGCATCTTTCCTCCTCTGAATAACTCTCCTAAAAGTCTGTCATTCTGCCTGTTTTGCTGGGAACAAATTTCTCCATTTTTTTAATACCAAAGGCACCCTTGTCTGGATGACACTTCATGGCACACACGAGAGGATTTCCCATGACTAACTGCTGGGTCTGTCTCACCACATGTCACTGCTGCCACGCATGCTCACTCCCACCAGGCCCTTAAGATTGGCCACAAAAGGCCACCAGGCAGAACAGCACAAGCTGCTGATGTGCTGCATCTCGTGGGAATTGAGATTTTTCATAACAAGTTAAGATGCACAGTATCTTCCTCAGGACGGGCAAGTAAGAACCCAGCCTCATTCTGAAGGATCCTTCATACAGACTCATATGATGCTGCTTTTGTAACTTTAACAGGATTATTGTTGGTGTTCTAATTTTCTTATTTCCAAATGTTAATACCTGAAGCAAGTGGCAGTTTAAAATACAGAGATTCCTAGTATTTAAATTCAGAACAATCCAACATGGCAGATATTTCAAACTGTTAGCTGACATCTTCAAAATTAAGGTGTTTAAAGAAATCTTATTCTCATTTTTCTAACATTGAAAAGGAATCACTTAATAACTATCTGCAAAGCATGACCACACTCAAAAGTTAATAGGCTTCTGTGAAACTGGCATGTTCCACATATTTACTCATTGTTGGACACAAATATGTAAGTGTGGATTTTGTGTTCTTCATAACCATATTTTACCTGGCAGATACACTTGCCATTGAAGGCTCACTTGACAGAAAGAATCAAAACTGTGCCCAGGCAACTGAGAAAAGGAATTCTTATGAGCCATAGCTTTAAAATTATAGTTTTATTTAAAGAATGAATGTTGTGGTATTAACTCCTCCTAGAATGGAAGGGAGCCAGCTAGACTGGTTATACAGCAATAGCAACAAAAAGAGCACAATGCAGTAATTAAATTTAGACATTCCAAGACAGGCAGTAATCAAGTGCAGCAGTAGTATTTTCATCATTGTTCCCCAATTTTAACTTTGAAACTTTTCTTAAAGATTTAATTTGAAATAGGAATAGTTTATATTAAGGCTGTAATATTCCAACTATGATTATCAGGTGATATGTACAGTGTAAGGAGCTGGCAAAATCCCTAAAACCTGTTTGTCAAAGTGTTGAGCTAGCACTTGCCAGTCACAGGGTGTTCTTCAGATGCAAAAAGATTGTCAGTCTGATTTAGTTTTAAGCTCATCACTGTGCTGGAAGTTACAAACTGATTGTGAGCTGAGAAGGAGAAGAAATACACCCAAAACCCAAGGTGCCCAGCACACAGAAGGCTCATTTGTTCCTCAATTGACCAGGAGGATGAAGCCTATCAATATTTTACAGGCAGTTACATTAAAAATAATAAATACTTTAAAAGTTCCAAAAATTCAGCAAATCAGCCAGTACATTTCATACAACTCAGTTTTAAAAATGCTTATTTTGTACACTAGTATTTAATCAACAATACGTCAATAAACTATTTTTCTAGCATTTAAAAATATATAAATGTACACACAAATCAGAATTAAATCGATCCTGTACTCCAGGAAAGCCATGCTGCAAATTTAGAGCAAAGACAGCACTGGCATAGATTAATCTGTTTAAGGGATTGTCCAGCAATTCCCCAAGGGGAAAGTGCTGCACAAGTTTCCTGACTGCTGATTATAAATCTTGAACTTAATTAGAGATAAGTCACTTGGATTTAATCCTGTCAGTAGTGACACCCACACCCAATCCATAATTTCACAACACACTGGTTTTCCCAGCAATGGAAGACTCAGGAGTTCCGGTTCCCTTTCCTCCTGTTTCTGCCACTCACTTTGTTCCCTGCACTCTGGTGCACCATATCTTTGTTGTGCCAACATAATTCTGAGGCCATGCTGTTGAACACAGTCAGCAAACTGGTTCAGATTAAAAAGAACCCCTTCTGCAAGTCCTCCACTCCTCAAAACACAATAGTGCATTTGCAGCCTTCAGAGATTTTGTAACCAGAAAAAAAAGGAAGCTTCTCATAGCATAATGAAAAGAGGAAAGAAATGGAAAGAAACACGCACGTGTCTCAAAATGAGGTTTACCTCTAGATATCATCTGTACAACTGCAAGTTGGGGTTAGATCCTGTAGCCTAGTTCGCAATAGAGTATTTACCCTAAAAGGCACAGGTCTCCCAGGATGCAGAAGTGTGATTAGAGGAAGAATACTTCTCCTCCAGTAATGACAGCTTTTTTAAGAGGTTAGAGGCTGAAAATAGCTGAATGCAAAAAAAAAAAAAAAATAGTAAAAAGGAGCAGTGGAAGGGAATTCTTGGGGTGGTAACAAAAATAACTAAGAGCAGGTTCTGAGCAGGTTCTGAGCGAATCTTGCTGCTGTTTGCTTTGAAAACTTCACACACACCTGGGAGTCTAGAAGTAGAAGCACTTGCTCAAATGACAGAAGGTCTAAACTAGATGATGGGCAGCTATCACCTTCCTGCAAGTCTGGGAGCTGGCATTTTCTGAACCATGGACAGCATCAACATGTGGAACAGTGGTCCTTACCTGGTGGCGATAGTTGTACCAGCCATTCGAACCTGCAACAATCACCACCCAGTGCTTGCCTCCATCTTCAGGTTCTTCCATGAGGAATGTGCTGATGCCCAGAGCACAGCCCAGCAGCAAAACTGCTTTCAGTATCATCTCTTTTCTTTATTTAGTCCACAAATGGCAGAAAATTCTCCTAATGAAGAATTTTGAGACAAGTAAATAAGAGGACATCAGGCAATAAAAAATGCAAAACAAACATCAGCAGTATCCCAACTAGAAGTTTTTCTTGCTTGTGGGGTTTTTCTGTTAATGGTTTTACAGACCATTAAACCCACAGTACAATTTCTGGTCATATCTTCCTTTAGCACCAAGTTACAATAGCTTTTTGTCAGCTTTCAAATCTGACTGAAAGCAATTCTGAATAGGACAACCAAGTTGTTCAGCTCCCTCTGGTTGTTTCGCTCTATAACAGCCGGCAATGAGTAAGTCTCAAATACAAAGCAAGCCTCACTATCAATTACTTCACAGATAAAACTCTTTTAGATTAAAACTATTCTCTTGGTCTCTGCTTAGGTGATTCCCTGGTTTCCACTCACTGCCAATTAGCCCATTATTACTGAGTCAAATCCCAGGTGATGTAGGACACTAAAGACATGGAAAAGTGCTGGGGAGTTGGAAGGTCAGAGTGTCACAAAAGCTCTCTGTGCCCACAATACCAAAGAGGGTGGAAAGAGGCCGTGCCACTGTTCTGCACAAGATGCAGCTCTAACTGCTGGGGCTGGGGGGAAGTGCAGGCTGTGAGAGCCTCACACTATGATTGCAACCTTTTATGCTAGTGGAGAGCAAGCGTGAACCAGTACCACATGAAAGAGCAGCATTTTTGCCTCTTTTGCTCAATGGTTAAGTGTTTGCACAAGGTGCACAGTGAGAAGATTGTATCTGAGACTGTGAATGTTAAATTTAAAAAAGCAGAGCACAGGGGAGGTTTTAGCCCATGCAGAAATGGCTCTTTCTACTTTCTTGAGAGGACCAAAAGTAGGGTCCTTGCTAGTGAATGTCCTGAGCACCTTGATTGTCTGATAAAGTATTTACTCTACAAGCAAACTGTCTGGCCATATCCAATCACAGGTTTAAGGTTTACTTTTTGAATTGGGGTTGGGAAGGCAGGCAAGTTCCATTTATTGGTCATGGTCTCAGGTCTGCAGCATCCAATGTGAAACTCTAAAAGCAAACTCACAAGAATTGCATGCTCCTGGCACATGCATAAAGATTATGCATTTCCTCATGCACTGAGAGATGGGATTTTACACCTGCCTTACCACCAAAAGGAGATCCTGGAAGTAAATAATTGCTGCAAGGTATGGAAGAGGTGTTGTAGTAAGTGGCAGAGTAGTCTTTAACATGGCTTTCTGTAGAATAAAAGCTGGAAACCCCCAAGCCATTCAACACAGTCACAAGGCAAAATGTCAAAACTACCACTAAACCAAGTAAACAGTATCTAAGTCAGCCTCAGTAGCCCAGTCAAAACCACCCATCTGCAGCCACTCAAATGAGGCTGGAACAGAGAAGCAGCCAGCTCCTCTTCAAAGCAGCTGTGTTCAGAGAAGACTACTAACCTAACACATAGCATGGGTTCACTGGTCACTAAGATTTAGTCTTGCAGACAGTAGTATGAAAAATATATATATGCGTCTATTATACTATATATGCACATATACATATTTAAAAGTTGGGGGTTTTTATCCTTTTTAGTGGAGCTAGCACAAAGGAAGTCTTCACAGTCTAGACAAAACCAAACATTAACTGTTATGAAACTGCTTCTTCCAAAAACTTATCTTTCAGGAAGAAGCCACTCCTGTCACTGCCTGTAACACTTGGATGGAGCAAGAATCATACACAGTAACTTAACAATTTAGGGTTTGTTGACTTATTAGCTTCTTCAGCACACAAGCAGATATGAAGGAATAAGCAGATTTTTAGATGGTTATACTCTCCCATGTTGAGCTGGAATCGTAAAGTTTTGTCATAGTTGCCAAAGAATGTGGCTTTGTATGGCAACTCTGCCTGATCTATCTTGTCACTTCTTCAGATGATTAGACAAATAACACTGTGCTGAAGATGCAATGTGTGCACAACATCCATAAAACCTGCCTATTCTGTTGCCTACAGCCTGGCTAAGATTCAAACCAACCTGTACAGAACTTCTGTAAAGTGCCACAATAGGCCACAGGCTAATGAGCCTATTCATTTCCAATATTCAATTTCAGGTATATCTAACTCCTGAAATATTAGGCAAGAACAGAAAATCAGTATTGTTTAGACAATCTACTTATAAATCTTAACTGAGTTTGACTTACTGGAATATTGAGCTGAATTTCCTGCACACAGATTCCTCAGAGCTCAGTGTCTGTCTCATAACATTTCTCCAACTATAACATGAATTGTATTTACATGGAAAAAAAAAAAAGAAAGAAAGTTAATGGTCCAAATAATTGCTGGAGATCCCTTCACATGATGCTTAGCTCTTTGAGATAGCATTCATCAGAATCCAGGGCATATCAAGAGAAACTGCATTGGTGCCAGCTGTTCATCAGGCCATATAACATGATAGCTAATTTCAAGGGAGGTCCTGGCACACAAACATCCATCACATGGAAACAGTCACTGCCACTATCAGTTACTGATATACCAGGCAAGTGGAAACAGTTTGATGGGATTGTCTTTCCTGGTGAGTTCACACTCCTGACTACACTAACAAGGATCCACAGTTCTCAGGACTCCAGCCAGTACCTGTGAGAGGGCCCGTGCTGAGCCACACACAGGTACCACAGATGGGGGTACCAGAGATGTACCCCACACCAGCACTGCACTCTGCCTGCAAACTGCCCCACGACAGAAAATCCCTGGGCCTGATCAGGAACAGACTCTTAAGCTACCAGCCCCTCAGACAGTCCCTCGATGAGGGATTCAAGAGTCTTCCAGGTAGTACAAGGGTATCTAGGTCTTCACATTTGTCTCCTCTGCTGAGACAAAAGTTGTGACTGACAGGAAAAAAATATAAGCACCAAGAAACATTGCACTGTACTAGCATATCGTATATATTTCGTCATGGATAATTTAGAATAGAAAAGAACCTCCTCTTTGGCACAAATTAATGACATATAATCTCTCTTATTTCTCTTTTCCTGTACTATAATTAAATCAAATTAACACCAGAGAGAAGGGAGGAAATAAAAAAACCCCAGATGTACCACAATGGACTAGTAAACTGTAACTAATAAATGCTCAGCTCCCTGAATTTCTCTAAGCAGCACTTGGAAAGGTTTAAACACGTGCAGTGGGAATGGGTCTTCATCATTTGTTTCTAACTACTGCTTAAAAAAAACCCAAACCAAACAAAGTACAAACAAACAAATGATGATCAAACAAACAAATACACTCACACACATACATATTTCTACTTGTTTTAAAGAAGGCCTCTGACTGCAAGTGGGCAATTTAAAAGGCTGTGTTCAGGGTTGTGTTGTAGGAGTTATTGACCTACAGTTGAGAAGAGGAAGCTTCCCATCACATGCTCTGTCTTCAAGTCATATTAAGAGAGAGCAGCTCAGCTGACCAGATTACCACAGGTAGAGAAAAAGCCTTTCTCTGAAGATCTGTCACATGCAATCAGTCCTACATCACATGCAGATGAAGACTGTGTGGAAAAACTCAAAACTCGCTACGAGATCATCTTGGGAGTTTTGGTTGATCGACAAAATATTGTAAGATTTGATCAACTCTGCCTAGTCTTTCTCACAGAAGAGTTAATTAACTTTGCCTTGAGACCATGCCAGGATAAAGGCCCATCAATGCAGTGGGCTCAGCATCAGACCACCAAGTACACATGCAGGTAAGGCTGCTGCACAGTTTGCACAATCTGTGGAAGAAGCACATCCAGAATTGGATGGCTCTTGACTGAACAATTCACTCTTAAAACCAGTCTGTCCAGACAGAGGTACTTTGACCACTTCCCACTAGATAGCTAGCATACATCTCTGACTTGATAAGAGAGGGATCCTTAAGAAAGACCACATCTGGAAATGGCCGGTTGCTGCTAGAACATTTTTCCAGCCAACTGCCTGTTCCCTGAGTTCACAACTTTCCTTTGGCAAACAGTCCTTTAAGACCAATACTCTTAGAACAGGATAGCACTCTAAAGAAAGGGCTTTGAGTTTATCAAAGTATTTTCCACTAGATTTTAAAGCAATATTGACACTTCAGTAGCTTGCACTACAAATACCTTATACACAGTCTCCAAGAGCTATATAAACAGAAACCCTATTTCTATTTTACTTGCATGAGAAGTACACTAACAGTAACCTTGCTGAAAAATAACAGCCTTAAGCTGATCAGATGACCATTAAAGCTCTTCTATGAAGTCTTTCTTAACAGCTCACTTCTTATAACTGCTAGCCTTTCAGATTCCCAAATCAAGCCACAGTTCCTTTCTCCACAGAGTGTGTGCATATTGCCTGCACTTAGATGCTGATTTCCACAAAATATGTGACAGTCTTCCTCACAGGAAACTGATGTCCACAGTTCTGTCAGCAATGTTCCACCCACATGCTGTGCTGGCTGCTACACAATCAGAAGCACCAAAACCTGTGATTAGGCCCCTGCACAAATAATCTGATTTTCTTTCTGTACTTGTGTCATAGAAAGAAAAAAATCTTTATCTCTATAAATTCTAACATGGTACATTTTGAAGGAGATTATGGGCCCTGTTGTAAAACATTTCATTACAAAGTCTGCTAGTAACTGTTCTATGAACTAGCTTAGTATGATTACAACTTGTAGTAAAATATTTCTGTTTAGCTACTGAAGATGTATAAACCATTTTTATTGTAAAACTCCATAATTTTTTAGTTAACTCAGAATGATTCTTGATGTTAAATAAATGTATTTAAAAGTAATTATAAATAAAGTTCATTCTCCTGTTTGCAGGTTTACTTTTCCCAGCAGCAGAGATGGTACAATTTACCTGAGTGTAAAAAAACCCCAAAATCATTCCTAGAATGGTGATAAGCTAATACACCTGGTTTAGGGGAATTTTTTTTTTTCTTTACACTTTTCAAAAAACCCAGATTCAAATCTGGCAAACCTTAAGGCTTCAATAAAACTGCTTCTGCTATTTATTTTCTTATCTGTCTGCAGATGTACAAAGCCTCTACCATCACATTCTGATAGTAAGAAAAAACAGATACTGCAACACTGCATGAGTAATAATTTTGTGAAATCGCTTGAGTTTGCATAGGGGTATAAGGGTGAAAGAGTAAGTCAGGTAAGGGTAAGAATGTCTGCTCAACAAGCATGGAAATGTTGGGAGCACAGAGAGAATGAAGTTCTGGAGAAGTTATTACGCAGAAATTCCAGAGTGATATTACACAAGACTCCTGCACTCCACACATCTTTCACTATGGTTTATCTTAGTTTTTCAGATCTTGGTTACAATATTTATGTTAACTCCCAAATACAGACATCCAACACAGTGTTGTTCCATCCTAACTGGCAACTAGTGGTGCTGCTACCTCCCAGCAGAACCTCATGTTACGGCAAGGCTGTCTGCCAGCTATAAATAACCAGTGACAGCGGAGCGCCTTTCAGGCATCGCCAGTTCTCTGCAGAAATTCCGTAAACAGTTATTCCATCCTTTTCTCCCGTTAAAAATGTACTACTGATGATTAAATCTAAGCTGCTGCCACTGCTTCCTCTCCCATGCCCCCGATCTCCCTCCTGTCCTCTGCCAGCCCTGGGCAGTGCCCCTCGGAAGGAGCCGCTCTGGCTCCTGTCTCTCTCCCAGCACGGAGGGATCAAACACAGTTCCCAGGCCAGGCAAGCCAGCCCCAGGGCCAGACAGGGCGCCGGGCGAAGCGGCGGGGGCTCGGCAGCGCTCGGAGCCCGGGAAGGAAAGGGGCACCCTCTGCCGCTCCCCCGGGAGGCGGCGGGGCCGGCTGCCGGGCCGGGGCCCGCGCCGTCCTGAGCCACACGCAGCGGCAGAGCGGCTGGGGCTGAGCTGTGCCCTGACTCCCCACTCCGTTTGTGATGAGAGAAGGAAAAGCAAGGATCCTTTGCGAAAAGTAGAGGCGCATGTTTCTTCGCTTAATAAACCACGTACAAAGAAGCACACCAGCTTCCTCACTGCATACTATAAAAACCACTTGCATATCTGAAAAAAAAAAAAAAAACAACCAAAAAACCAACAGCTAACTTTGCATTTTGTGACCGACTGGCTGGTTTTAAATGTCTGCAGAAAGTCATAGTTTTGTTCTTCATAGTTTTGCTCTGACTCTGCTATTTGCATTGTCTGCACTAACTCAGTTTTGCTATGATCATAAATGTAAAAGGTCATTACAGGTTAATCATCACTACTTTTCTGGAGCTGGCGTGCCCAGTGACCTGACACGGCTCCTGACACAGTCTAGCTGTTAGAATTCGGGTCATTCAGGAATCCCCATTTTGGACTGACAGAGATCACCATGCTGATTATCCAGCAAGAACAAAACAAGCCAGGAATCTTAGTTTCACCTCATTTAATTCCAGCCTAGTAGCCAAGTGGGTTATGCTTATGTTTTGCTATCCTCCTGCCCTAAAAGATATCTGATATCACTTGAAAGCATTGCTGACCCATCAGCAAGTCTAAGTCCAAAGGGCTGCGTGAGGTAAGTACACCTTGTGTCAGCTGTCACTTCTGAGAAACCTAATACAGTCATTGCCAAACAACTTGTCTATAACTTCTGCATTAATAAACATCAGCAGGATGTTCCTTTTTGTGAGATAGGTGGGAAGACTGCTACAAGAATCCTAAATCTCTGTTGAGATGTATCAGGCAGATACTAAAGAAATTTGAGTAATACACAGATTTTTACTGCTGAATTCAATTATTTCGTTGATTGTGCTAGAAATTTAGGAAGCTGTCCTGGATTGAGAGGGAAGTTTGCCTAAGGGAAAAAGATGAATGTTATTTCTGGGTGTATGGGCTGAAGTAAGCAGAGAGGTTGCTAAGGTACAGTTGTGTGGCTCAAACAGAAGGAGCTACATCACCTGCAGCAGGAATCCAGCATGATCTTTGTAACTGCTGCCGTCATGGAAGAGAGGAAATGGACTATGGCTGTGTAAACAAATGTACATACCATCCTTTTCAGAAGAGAAGAGCATGTAAGTAGGTAAAACCGTGATGGATTTATGAAATTGAAATGAAATGTTATTCAGCCTGCAGAAGAGAAGGCTCTTTGGAGGCCCTGGAACAGACTGTCCAGAGAAGTTTTGGATCCCTGGAAATGTTCAAGGCCGGGTTGTGTGGGACTTTGAGTAACATGGTCTAGAATGGCAGAGGCTAGATGATCTTTGGTCCCTTCCAGCCTGAACCATTCTGTGATGCTATGAAACAATTTGCTCTGGCTCTGACAGTATTAAAAAGCAAAAATAACCCCCACCCTTATGTCTCATAACAAAACTTTAATGCTGTGGAAGGCAGTTCCAGCAACCCACCAGAACCATACGCTACAAATGGTATCTAAGATACTACCAAATTCTGAAAGTGTTAGCTAAATGAGAACTAAAATTAAAAAAAAAAAAAAAAAAAAAAAAAAAAAAAAAAAAAAAAAAGAAGAAGATCCAAATGTGAAACTTCAAACCTGCAGATAACATAGTTTCTTTCTTAATAGCTTTCCTACAAACCAGAATGCTGCCATGTGGTCAGGGTGGGTAGTTCAGCCCTGATTCTGTTCTGCTAAGAGTACTCTGAGAGGATTGTAACTCCTACATCCAACATTGCTAACACCAGGCTGGACTAGCAGTGCTGGCATTGCAGTAATAGTTCTGGTAACACACAGGTTTCCCCAAAAGAGATTTTCCAGATTTTTGGCACAACTCTGGAGATGTCTTAACAAAGATATTTATGGTTCCGTGCCACTGAACAGCTGACAAAATTTGGGCTGCTTTGCTCTGTTCAGACACGGAGGATTTCACCTGTAGTTCCTCCTCACTATAGCTCAATTCCCCACTGGAATGTGGAGATGGTACCAGCAGCTGCCTCAGGGGCTGTGGGTGTGTGAGCTGCATGCCATGGGCAGATGTGGCAGCTGGGCCAGGCAGGCTGCCCTGGGAGTGTGGGTGAGGCCGTGCCAGGCAGCTGAAGGAAGAGGCTGTGCACCCTCCTTCAGCTCGGGCTGCACGGGGGGACAGCAGCCAGCACAGAGCTGGTTCAGTTTTTTTCTTTGGGCAGAACCTGATCTCTCTGCTCACACTCAGTCAGGCAAGGTCACAGACAACAGTGTGGATTTATGGGCATGTTCATACCATTTTATTCAGGGGGCATTGAAGTGACAAATGGCATGAGGCCACACAGTGAGGGCTGAGGATGAAATAAAAGCTTAAGCAGCAACTCATCCAGTGACCATCACCTTACTTTGCAATCCTTGATATTTGGCATGCTTCCAATGTACTGCATGAATCAAGGAACTTGGACCAGATATGCAATTGTGTATTAATCTTAGACATGTGAAAAAGAAAGCTCAGTGAGGATGACATGACCCATCTTTATTTTTTGTTGCTGTATTTTTTGCAATTTTTATGGTTTTCAGCACAGTCTTTTACAGAAGCTAATTTCCAAAGCCCTATTTCAGTGTGCTTGAGAAGAGATTAACCTAGTGCAAGTCATGTGACTACGTGACTGTTTTGCCTCTTCTACCTAAAAGTTTACCTTAAGAAACAATGAAGAACCTGTGAATCAGATCAAAGTGGGAAATAGTACTTTTTGAAAAATAACTGCAGAGCCTGCCTCTTTTTTTAATTAAAAAAATATCAAACCCTAAAGCCCCAAATATTTTCTTGCAATGAGTTTTGAGGGAGTGAGTTAATCTTGCTGTGTTATAGTTATTTGGGCAGATATTTTCTAGCTTTGTTATTTAAATTTCCTTACAATGAGAGCTATAATAGGAAAAAATAATGTCTGTAAATTATAGCTTAAAATTACTTCTACTTTGAGTATTAATAGGCACCTAAAGGCTTTGTACAGAAAATCTAATTTTTTGTCTACAGCAAGATAAGAATCTCTCCCTTTTCATGCTTGCAGACAGAAAATTGCAGCCAGAAGCTGTCAAACTATGCAGCAAGATGTGGAGCATCTGAGATCAGGGCCTGGACCCTGGGGAGGGCACCTGTAAACTGAAAAGACACCTGTAACACTTTCAGTGGTAGTTAATGAAGCTGTATGCCCCTTGTGACAGAATTAAATATTCTCACCACTCAGCCTGGCAGTCACAGGATTCTTAGAAGTAACTGTTGATAAAACTGACCTAAGGGGCTTTATAAATAGGTCAGTGGAACAAGCAGCAAGTTCTCTTCCCTTCTTCTATCTTCCTCCCCATCCTGCAAAACCCGAGAACATCAGTTATGGGAATAAAAATACAGATCTTAAAGAGGCACCAAGGAAAGAGATATCACTACTTATTCAGGGTCTCACCTGGTAAAATTTCTGCTGTTTTTTTTTTTTTTTTTCTAATTTTATAAATGGAAACATTACTTTTGGAGACTATCAGTGATTGTGAAAATGTAAATAGTACAAATTTTAATTGTGATGCTGTGGCCTTTATGTAGCAACCAGACAATTGCAAAGATTACACACCACATGTGAGACACTAAATAAGGGGGAAAATGTAGTGGAGTTACTACATTTCATCAGAGCATTCAGAGGGAATAACTGTTTCCCAGGTTACACATAAAGTATGATTTATTGTATGGAATGATTCTATAACTTAACAACTCAATATAAAATCTATACAGGACTTAAAGGATTTGTTTTCCCCCATTCTTAGCCAATCCCTTTATCAGTACAGGATCTCTGTTTTAAAGATTTTGTATGATCAGGGAAAGACAGTTGCCATGGAATTTACATCGAGGTAAATAATGATGTCCTCTGCAAGAACTGGAAATTCTCAGGCTGTGGGCAGTTCAGGAGTGATCCTAGGAGTCTGCCTATGTAATCTTGAATAAAAGGCACTTCTGTCCAACCATTTACTTATCTAAACTAGTTTACATCTGTAAGATGATTCAGTCAAACAAGGACCATGCAATGGCTCAAGAGTTTGATGGGACATGTTAAAATGTTTTATTTATTTCCAGTTTAATTCCTCTTGCTGGTTATGCATCTTTACTGTGGATATATTTCCTAAACAGGTTTTCAGATTCTAATGCAGAAAAGGGCTTGTTAAATGCAGTGATGCAACAGGATATTTTCTGGATTGAAATATGCTTTGTTTCTATCCCTTCTGTAAGAGACAGAGATAATCTAAGACATTGACTTTGACCCTTCATGTTTCTTTTGAACACTGTTCATGTCACTTGAGAAAAAAAAACAAAAAAACAGAAAAATTGGGAAATTTAGTGACTACAAGAAAATGGTTTGGGAGGAAATGAGGTGCAGTGCAAAAGACCAAACCATGCCAAAACTAACCTCACAGATGCTGCAAAGTTAGGGAAAAAAACAAGGAGGAAGACAGGACATTGAGGGGAAGATACATGGCAGGGATATGGGGGAAAGAAAAAAAAATCTTCACCAAACTGAAAACCACCAAAAGGCATGGGGTGCCATGAAGTGCAGGGATATGGGCCACAGCTTGCCATTGATCCCCATTGAAATCACAAGATTTCCTTTCCTTGCCCACAAGGAAATTTCATTTCCTTTGCTGTGCAATAATCAAATACTTCAAACATTCACAATCATACCTGAATTTTCCATTGAAGGGATTTGTAGCATGTTTTGAAGGCTGAACACGTTGAGTAAAACAAGTGTAAACTTGTAATTAATAAAATATCTTTAAAATCTCTCCTTTTCTTAGTGCCTGAGACAGTGATGCGTTCATATCAATTAAAATGATGCTAATGTGCAGCTGATTCTGATGTGATGTAAAAGTTGAAGGTTGTGAATTATTTGGTGTATTGGTATTATTTCCAATGTGCTGCTAAATCTGCAATGAGGCAGGATGGATTTTCTATTAACTTGTGCCAGTACTAGTGCCATGAGTATGTTCTGAATAGGCAGCAGGGCTGATGGCTCCTGCTTGGGCTTAAGTCCTAAGGATGCCCAAGGATAACTGGTAATTCATGTCTGTAAACAAACATTTTGAACCTTTGACCTACACAGGAACTCGTCATAATCTTTCCAGCTTGGTATTGTTCCCTGTTGGACGAGGATTACCATGATAAGATATAAGGAAACTTCTATAAATCTGGTAACAACATTCAGATAACTTGATAACAGCCAAGCAGTGAATTTAACCAGAGAATACTTGTAAGATGTGATCTGACAAGATAACAACTAGAGCTCTAGGGAAACATGGATGTAAGTCATCAACCATGCATTCAGCATTATAATCAGGAGGACGACAGGTCCTCAACAGAGGAAGATCTGAAGTGGCAGGAGGTGTAAGTGATGTCTTCATTCTCATTCTTGCTGATACCTCAGGCATGAGTAGAAGCTCTCTGTTGCAGCAAGTGTGGTGGATAGCTGTGATGTGTTGGTATAGAAGGCTGAGAAAAAAATAAAAGGGGGGTGAGAGGATGAACAATAACAAAACCTTATGTAGTGCTTTAAGTGTATCTGAAGTGTAGTTTATGTACACTTTAACAGCTATCCTTACTAAGAGTAAGCATTTAAGGAAGAGAGATAATAGGCATCAATCTTGAAATGGTTCAAGTACTGCAGGTCGCAGACACTGAGTCACAGATGACAGGGAAGGATGTTACAGTCAGAAGTACGTGGCACTTGGGAATGTGGTTTTACTGGTGGATTTGACAGTGCTGGGCCAGCAGCTGGGCTCGCTGATCTCTGAGCTCTTTTCCAGCGTAGATAATCCTGGGATCCCGCGGCCTTCGCAGCTCCCGACGAGTCGCGCCTCAACGATTGCTGAAAGCACCGCCAGGGGGCGCGCGCGGAAAGGGCCGCTCCCGCCCGGCGGGGGG